>CM046454.1:0-225164 GCA_025506515.1 Flaveria trinervia | reverse complement strand
CCTAGACCCTAGACCCTAGACCCTAGACCCTAGACCCTAAACCCTAGACCTAGACCCTAGACCCTAGACCCTAGACCCTAGACCCTAGACCCTAAACCCTAGACCCTAGACCCTAGACCCTAAACCCTAAACCCTAGACCCTAAACCCTAGACCTAGACCCTAGACCCTAGACCCTAGACCCTAGACCCTAGACCCTAGACCCTAGACCCTAGACCCTAGACCTAGACCCTAGACCCTAGACCCTAGACCCTAGACCCTAGACCCTAGACCCTAGACCCTAGACCCTAGAACCTAGACCCTAGACCTAAACCCTAGACCCCAAACCCCAGACCCTAACCCCAGACCCTAGACCCTAAACCCTAGACCCCAAACCCCAGACCCCAAACCCCAGACCCTAGACCCTAAACCCTAAACCCTAGACCCTAGACCCTAGACCCTAGACCCTAAAACCTAGACCCTAGACCCTAAACCCTAAACCCTAGACCCTAAACCCTAAACCCTAGACCCTAAACCCTAGACCCTAAACCCTAAAACCTAGACCCTAGACCCTAAACCCTAAACCCTAAACCCTAAACCCTAAACCCTAAACCCTAAACCCTAAACCCTAAACCCTAAACCCTAAACCCTAAACCCTAAACCCTAAACCCTAAACCCTAAACCCTAAACCCTAAACCCTAAACCCTAACCCTAAACCCTAAACCCTAAACCCTAAACCCTAAACCCTAAACCCTAAACCCTAAACCCTAAACCCTAAACCCTAAACCCTAACCCTAAACCCTAAACCCTAAACCCTAAACCCTAAACCCTAAACCCTAAACCCTAAACCCTATGTAGGTTTCCTGCCTCATGTTGGGAACTATGATTCCCGAACTCCAAAAGGACTTGGAGCATCTTTAGGCATATGACATAATTACCTAGTTGAAGGAAATGTTCCTTCACAAGCTAGGGTAGAGCGTTTCGAAACGATTCGAGCGCTTCATGCGTGTCGCATGGAAGAAACCCAATCGGTATCATCTTATGTTCTTAAGATGAAAAGCCACGTTGATCGCCTCGAGCGGTTTAATTGTTCCGTCTCAAAGGATTTGGCCACGGATTTGATCCGTAATGGCCTAACTAAAAGGTTTGAGACGTTCATAATGAATTACAATATGAACGGGTGGGAAAAGAGCATTGGTGAGCTTCACACAATGCACAAAATAGCTGAGGCAGGGATGGGTAGAAAGGTTCTACCTGTTCTCTTGATCAATGAGGAAGGCAATAAGAAAAGGCCATTCCCCGATCCTAAGGCAAATGTTGCTAAAGGAAAGGGGTACATCAAAGGAAAGGGGAAAGGAAAGGCTAAAGCGAAACCTCTAAAACCTTAGCTTAAGAAGCCTAAGGTAACAGAGAATGATCCATGCTTTGAGTGTGGAGAGATAGGACATTGGAAAAGGAATTGTCCAACCTGTCTTAAAGAGTTGAGAAAGAAGAGGGATGTTGGGCAAACCTCAGGTACAACTTTCATAATTCACATTGGTTGAAATGTTATTTCTTCAAACACATAGGTATTGGATACCGGATGTGGAACTCATATTTGCAATTTGTTGCAGGGGTTCAAAAGAAATAAGTACTTCAAGAAGGGAGACACAAGTCTCTACATGGGCAACAGAGCAAAAGTTGATGCCGAAGCCCAAGGAGACAATATTTTGAAACTTTCAAATAGTTTGGAAGTTGTTCTTAAGAACATTTTGTATGCTCCTGGTTTGACTAGGAACATAATTATGATTTCCTTTTTAAAATGTGGTTATGAATTAAAGTTTGTTAACAACGGTATTTATGTTTGTATGGATGATGTATTTTATTTCAAGGCTATGCCTTTTAATGGAATCTATGAATTGGTTCATAATGATTCATCCTATAATAGTTGATTATACCAAACAAGCACCAGGAAACTTAAAATAGGTTTAAGTGATTCTTATCTTTGGCATTGTCGTGTTGGTCACATAAACAAGAATCGGATTCAAACACCTCAAAAGAATGGTCTTTTGATAAACAAATGAAAATGTTTCATTTGACAAGTGTGAATTTTGTTTACAAGGTAAGATGACTAAGTTTCCCTTTAGTGGCACTACGAGAGGGCAAAAGACTTATTGGGTATCAATCATTCGGATGTATGTGGCCCTCTAAAGACAATGACTAGAAATGGTTAAAGAAACTTCATTACCTTTACCGACGCTTATAGTCGCTATGCTTATGTGTACATGATGACATACAAACATGAAGCTTTTGAAATGTTCAAAGTCTTCAAGAATGAAGTAGAAAATCAACTCAATAAAACTCTCAAATTTCTTCGTTCAGATAGAGGAGGTGAATACCTTAGTGATGCTTTTCAGTACCATCTAAAAGGTTGTGGGATCGTCTCACAACTTACTCCACCTGGAACACCACAACATAATGGTGTTTCTGAAAGGAGAAATCAAACCCTATTGGATATGGTTCAATCTATGATGGCTATAAGCTCAATACCTCTATCATTTTAGGGTTTCGCAATGCTCTCCGTGGCTCGTATTTTGAATATGGACCTGACCAAGATAGTCGATTCACTAAGTGTATATTTGTTGGATATCCCAAAGATTGTATGGAATACTACTTCTTTGATCCAACAGAGCAAGAGTAACTATTGCTCGAAAGGATGAGTTCTTGGAAACTAAGTTCCTTATGGAAGGAATAAAGCATAGAATAGTGGAATTTGATGAGGATCAAAATCCACTAGTCGATACACGTTTGGTTGACACTAGCAATCAACAAGAGGTTTTTGATGATGATCAAGAGGTTGATCAATACACACAAAACGTTCGCAGATCTGGTAGAGTCGGCATTCCACCTGAAAGATATGGAGTTTTCATGAATGGATGCAATGTGGTTGACTCCAATGAGCCAACTACATACCATGAAGCAATGTCTAATTCGGATTGTGACAAATGGCTGGATGCCATGAACGTTGAGATGCAATCAATGTATGACAATCAAGTTTGGGAATTTGTTGACCCTCCACTTAACTCCAAACCGGTTGGATGCAAGTGGGTCTCAAAGAAGAAAATAGATATACATGGAAACTTGGATACTTACAAAACAAGACTTGTAGCAAAAGGTTTCACTCAAAATCAAGGGGTTGATTATGATGAAATTTTCTCGCCTGTGGCAATGCTAAAGTCAATTAGGATATTATTTGCCATAGCTGCATGTTGTGACTATGAGATTTGGCAAATGAATGAAAAAAAACCGCTTTTCTTAATGGACATCTCGAAGAGGCTGTCCATATGGTTCAGCTTGATGGTTTTCTCGGTCCACCAACATCCTAAAAGGTGTGCAAGTTAAAGAAGTCAATCTATGGATTGAATCTAGCATCGAGAAGTTGGAATCAACGTTTTGATGAAGAGATAAAAAAATTTGGTTTCATCAAGAACGCTGACGAGGCTTGTGTATATACGAAGGCTAGTGGGAGCATAATAACATTCTTAGTATTGTATGTTGATGACATACTACCTTTTAGAAATGATATTCCAACCATGGAAGGTGTTAAAACCTAGCTTGGAAGTTGTCTTTCCATAAAATCTCGGTGAAGCTGCCTATATTTTGGGAATATAGATCTATAGGGATAGATCAAGGCAGTTGATAGGTTCAAATCAAAGTGCATATATTAATAAAGTCTTGAAAATTTTCAAGATGGAAAAACTCTAAGAAAGGTATGGTACTTATTCAAAGAGGGACAATATTGAGTACATCTCAATGTCCAAGCTCTAAGGATGAGCAAGATCGAATGAAGGACATCCCATATGCATGAGCTATAAGATCCATCATGCGATGATATGTACTATACTGGACGTGTCATGCGCATTAAGCATGACAAGCAGATATTAGCAGAATCCAGGTAATAGCCATTGGATAGCTGTTAAAAGTATATCGAAATACCTTAGAAGGACTAAGGAAATGTTTCTAATATACGGATCTGATGAAGAGGAACTCGTTTTAAAAGGTTACACGGATGCGAGTTTCCAAACCGATTGAGATGATTCTCGATCACAATCGGGGTATGTCTTCATTATGAATGGGATAGCATTGTCCACTACAGAATCCGAATACATAGCCGCATCATTAGCAGCTCAGGTAGCTGCATGGATAATAAATTTATCGCCTACCTAGGGTGGTCTCTACCATTCAAGGCCCCTAGAAATCCTTTTGTGATAACGAGGGTACGATTGCATAAATCAAGGTACCCTATGCACTTCAAAAGGCTAGGCACATTGAGCGGAAATTCAACTACATAAGGGATGAAGTTGAAAAGGGAAAAATATGTATTCGTAAAGTTCACACCGGTCAAAACATTGCGGATCCACTCACGAAGCTCCTTAAGAGGGCAAAGCATGAAAGTTATACTTGTGCCTTAGGACTTCGGTATTCTAGTGACTGGAATTGATCTGTTTAGTATTAAAAGTTTGAAACAATGTAATATTTAACTCTTTATTACTTGTGATATTTTGAGTTATATTCATTTTAGCATGTATATATCCATGAATATGTTTATTATTCTAAATGTTCGTAGTCGGTCAGTTTGTGGGAACAAATATGGACGTAAGACTATTATGAACATGGATTGGTGGATATTCATAAGGAATGAATAAAAAGCAATTGGTTACTGCCAAGGTTCATAGATATTTAAGGGATACAAATATTGGACTGACCCGCATCTCAATTTTACTACATGGAATCTTCTAGATTGATCATAAGTAAATTTGAGTAAAAGCGAATATCATTTGGTATCCTCCGACCTGAGATACATATTGGGTTTTGATATTCACCAAATGTTATACTTTGAGATAGTTCTTCACTACTCTGAAATAATGGGCAGCACATAAGGCTATGTTCAGGTGTGACACGAGGTGATTGTGAAAAACGTATGTAGTCAAGATGGAATTTGTTCCTCTTATTCGTTGAGAGCAATCTGTCTAAGGCCAGATTAAGTTAAATCAACAAGGAATGATCATTCTATGTCCTTGGATTTAACATGACATCTTAAACAAAAGGATAAATGATTGATTCACCAAAATCATTTCAAGTTGGATACTTGAATGGGATGATGTTATTGAATGGCTTTAAGTCATGCGTATTAAGGGTAGTAAACCGTTGTTAGGCGGTATTTACTGCTTGCATCAATCTTCTATGTATCTTGTGCAAGTGGGAGATTGTTGGATTCTTTATGCCCAAGACACATAGAACATTGATATGGTTAGTACGTTATGATCCAAGTTGGGTCATACCCAATAACAAGCTTAGCAAACACCAATTAATATTTAATTGATGATATGATCATGCAATTAAATACTTACACCAATTTAGAAAATGGGTTTTCTAAATAAGTTGCATATGAGATTGAACAACTTATAAGGATATTTTGTTCATGGATGTTATTTGTAATGTTGTTTAATTTAGTTAAATAACATTAAATAATAAAAGTGTGTATGAGTTATATAATTAAAAGGTTAATTATATAACTAATAAAAACAACTAGTTTATCAAAATTGGAGATTGGTTTTGGGGGGAAAACCCCCTCTCTTGTGGACTTTCGGCCGCCCCCTTATGGGGAGGGGTCCTTTTGTGTTTTTCAATTAACCATTCTCCAAGAACTAGACACACTCTCTACCTCTTATTCTCTCTCACACATGCAAGAAAAGAAGAACAAATTCTCTCCATTTTCATGATGGATTCTCGGCTGGAAGTGTTCCAACAGCTTGTTCTTTGAGTTTTGGTGTGCAAATCCTAGCAAGAGTGGTCTTTGCTTGATGCTTGTGGGTATGGATGCTTGAGGACACCTTTCCTTGGTGTTTTGGCTGTTCAACAACCTCATCATCTTCACTGAAAATCATTTTTTTCTGCAGCTCCACAAAGGGTAGTTTGTATGGTTGTTTATTTCTTCTTGATAGCTAATTCAAACACATATAAATGATCCTTATGTTCTTGGGTTTGTTGTTGTTATGAAATGAACCTTATTTTTCAGATTACAAATGAACATACTAAGGTTTTAATCCGCTGCATTTTCAGAGTTTAAATGGTTAAACTACTTTGATTATGGTCCAACAAACCCAACATGAAGAAGGAAAATCTGCAACAACGTCAGAATCACCAGCACCAGAGACAACAGACTCTGCACTCATGGCTGATTCATCAACACCATCTCAGGTAAGTTCTACTGACCAATTGTTCAATAATCATGATTGTTCTGATTGTAATAAATTTAGAGAAAGCATATATTTAAAATTTGCTAGGTTATTAGACCATAATGATAGCTTAGTAAAGGACTTGGAACTGTGCACTAAAGCCAATATAGTATTAAAACAAAATGAGCATAGTTACAAAGAAAAGATAGACTTTTTGAACAAACAACTTAGGAAAACAGAAGTAGTTGCCTTTAACCAAGCTAATAACATTAGGTACTATCTTAACTCCCTAGAGGACACTAAGAAACAAAAAGCAGTTTTAGAAGTAGAAGTTAATTTGTTAAAGCAAAAACTTCACAATTGGACATGTTCATCCCATATTGTCCAACACTTAGTGAGAGAATGTAATAACGCGGAGGGATTGGGATATAAAGTGGTTCCAGCACCACCTAAGACCTTGATAAACACTAAAAGTAAAACAATTAATAATAATCCAATCAAGGATCATGTGGTGTCCACTCCTCTTGTTAGTGACCCAGATTCCACAAGTAAATCAAATGAATCTGGCACTAAACAAAAGGAGGCCACTTCAAAGGCAAAAGGAAAGATGCCTTGTGTTAACTTAGAAAAAGAGATTGAAAAGGTTAATATACAGTCAGGTTCAAACAAAGTCAAATCTAAACCTAAAAAGACTATTAAACCTAATCAATCACGTGCGTCTTGTCAAAGTCCAGGTACACAAAATGTAAAAGATGTAAAACAAGGTAAAACAATTAAATTTCTGAAACCAGACTATACATCTAACCAAGAAGTGTCTCAATACAAATAGAATAAGGTCACTCGTGTGTCACCTACGTCTCCACAAGAACAGATAAATCGTAAAGTTGAAAGAAGATCTTGCTACAATTATGGAGAGTATGGACACATTGCGTCTCACTGTCCTTATTATCAGACACCAAGGAAGAAAGTTGAATTTCTTGAATCCAAACCTATCTCTTTTAAGAGGAACTCAGTGACACCTCCTAAAAGAGATAGTGAACCCAAAGTTCAACCCATCAGCCAGCAGTCTGTTTATCACAAACAGGCCTTACACAAAGCTGGCTTATGGAAGGAAAAATCCACCTCATTATCTGAAAATGAGAACATATAGACATCTGAGCTTCCCTCACCCTCAAACGCTCAATGGGTTGAGTTTATGATGTGTGATGCCTTGGGGAAACCCAAGCCAGTGAAGGCTTGGGTTCCTAACCTAAACTAATGTTTTCATTGAATGTGCAGGGTGTTCGCTATAGTGCTGAGACTAACACGTGGATTGTAGATAGCGGAGCATCCAGGCACATGATGGGGAACATGGCTCTCTTATCAAACATCAAACAAATAAAAGGAGGGCATGTTTCATTCCCTGGAAACAAAGATGGGTACATTACAGCCCAAGGGGAAGTGGGAAATCAGATAGTGAAGTTTGACAAGGTAAACTATGTCCAACAACTGCAAAGTAACTTAATTTCTCTTTCTCAAATATGTGATAAAGGCTTCAAATTTGTCTTTGACAACAAGAAGTGCTACGTCCTGAAAAAGGACTATGCAATCCCAGAGGACCAAATCCTAATGTCAGCTTCAAGATATAGTGACCTTTATGTCTTGGACCTTTCAAAGGCCTCCACAATGGATCGTGAGATTCAGTGCTTCTTGTCAAAAGCTACTGAGAAAGATTCCATCTCCTGGCATAGGAGAATGAGACATATAAATCCTTGGAAGATGAATCATTTGATCCAGAATGATCTAGTGTGAGGAGTCAATGTCAAAAACTTCCAACTTTCGGATTTCTGTGTGGCGTGCAAGAAGGGCAAACAAACGAAGAAGTCTCATAAGGAAAAGAAAGTTCATTCCATCGAACTTCCTCTTGAACTTCTTCACATGGATCTGTTTGGTCTAGTCAGTACAAGAAGCATCGCAGGTGACTTTTAATGCTACGTAGTTACTGATGACTACTCAAGATTCTCTTGGGTAATGTTTCTGAAGTCCAAATCAGAAACATTTGAATTCTTCAAGGAATTAGTAACTACACTAGAGTCCCTATACAAGCTAAAGGTACGACAAGTGCACTCAAACAACGAAACCGAGTTCAAGAATCAATAGATGGAGGCTTACTGCAAGGAAAAAGGAATTGTGCATCAATTTACCTCTGCATACACTCCTCAAATGAACGGTGTTGCTGAACGGAAGAATTGCAGCTTGATAGAGACCGCACGGACTATGCTACCAAACCTCGAAACTGCCTATCCAATTTTGGAATGAGGTGGTTGCAAATGCATATTACACGCTAAATCAAGTTCTAGTAGTTAAACGCGATGGCAAAACATGTTACGAGTAACTACAACTACATAAACCTAATTTAGAGTATCTCGAGCCGTTTGGTGCTCCGTGCACCCTTCTGAAAAAGACTCAGGAGGGAAAATTCAGCGAGAAGGCTGATGAAGGCATCTTTCTAGGATATAACATACCAAACAAGAGAGTTTACAACAACTCAACGGGTCAAGTAGAAGTGTGGTGTAACGTTGATGTTCAGAGATACACCACACCACCTGCTAGAAAAGGACCTGCCTACTTTTTTGACTATGATGGATTCTTCAAGTCCTTCAACATACCACTCTCCACTTCTAAAGACGAGTTGACAACCAAGATGATGTATGATGTCTTGAACACACCGTCTTAAGATTCAACATCATCTAGTTCACAGGGTCAATCATCTACCAACTCAAGGGGAGCACTTGAAGTGAGTGAATCTTCCTCAGATGAAGAAAATATGGATAATGATCCGAACAACTAGGAGGAACAGGTTCCTACTACCACAAGTCCACAAGCATCTGACGTTGATGCTTCTGAGCCTTTTGAACCTTAGACTCCTATCGCCTCAGATCAAGAACCTAACATTCACAATCTTGACTCTGAGGTGGTTGTTCCAACCACTCCTGGCTCACGGCTAATTGTCTATCATCCTTTGGATAATTTCATAGGGGATGTGAGATCAGGAGTTCAGACAGGAAATCAACTATACTCAGCTGATTATGCCTCGATGATGGAAAATGGATACTTTCACGATGGTGCATATCGTTGCTTTGTGTCTCAGTTTGAGCCAAAGTATGTTAGTGAAGCCCTAAACGATGAGGCATGGGTGAGTGCCATGTAAGAAGAACTTTCTCAGTTTAAGAAGTTAGGTGTATGGACTCTAGTGGATAGACCTAAAGGTGCAAAGGTCATTGGCACCAAATGGGTCTTAAAATGCAAGAAAGATTATCAAGGTGTGATCATCAGAAACAAAGCTCGGCTAGTTGTTCAAGGATTTCGACAAGTCAAGGGTATAGACTACAATGAAGTGTTTGCACCCGTGAAAAAGAATGGAAGCCATTCGTATCTTCCTTGCCTATGCATCATACATGAAGATCAAATTTTATCAACTGGATGTGAAGAGTGCATTCCTTCATGGTGAAATTCGAGAGACAGTGTATGTCAGTCAACCCAAGAGATTTGAGGATCCATATCATCGGGACAGAGTTTACAAACTCGACAAGGCTCTATACAGGCTTCATCAAGCTCCTAGGGACTGGTATGAGAAACTCTTGACTTACCTTGTGAAACACGGCTTTCGTAGAGGTGTCATTGACTGTACTTTGTTCATCAAGGAGAAAGATGGAGATTTACTGCTTGTCCAAATCTATGTCGATGACATAATCTTTGGTTCCAAGAACGAAGAATTATGTAAAGAGTTTGAAGCAATAATGAAGGCTGAGTTTGAGATGAGTGCAATTGGAGAGATGAAATTCGTTCTTGGGTTACAGGTGGATCAGACATCAAAGGGGATTTTCCTACATCAGACCAAGTATGTAGGCGATATCCTCCGTCATCTTGACATGGAGAATGCTTCTGTAGCAGGGACTCCACTTGCTACAAACCATGATGTTGCACCGACGAGAATGGTGATCTGGTTGATGCCACTATGTATCGAGGGATGATTGGATCTCTCATGTACCTCACTACCTTAAGACCTGATATCATGTATGCTATATGTTTATGTTCAAGATATCAGGCAAAGCCAAAGGTTAACCATCTTATTGGAGTCAAAAGGATTTTTCGCTATCTGAAGGGTACAGCAACACTTAGGTTATGGTATCCTCATGACGATGACTTAGAGCTTATGGCGTATAGCGACTCGGATTACGGCGGCTGCAAGATGAATTACAAGTCTACATCAGCGGGGTGTGAATTCTTTGGGAGAAGATTAGTAACCTGGCAGTGTAAGAAGCAGGCCTCAGTTGCATTGTCAACCTGCGAAGCCGAATACGTTGTTGCTGCAAGTTGTTGTTCATAAATCATATGGATTCAACAGCAAATGCGGGATTACGGTTTCAAATTTTCTTCTACTCCTATTTTTGTTGATAACTCTACTACAATTGTAGTCACTAAAAACTCGGTCTAACATCCAAAGACCAAACACATCGAAATAAAATATCACTTTATACGTGATTGTTTTGAAAAGAACCTAATTGATGTGATTAAAATAAATACTGATTTTCAACGCGCTGACCTCTATACAAAGGCTTTTGATAAACCACGTTTTTTATATTTGTTAGAGGTCAATAGCGTTAAAAAGAAAGGTGAAGTAATTCCTGAAGATGACCATGTGTAGTCCGATGGATACTATCCATTTTCTTTTATTTTTCATTTTTCATTTTTTATTTGTTGAATTTTAAGTAGTTAATTAAAATTGGTGTTATCTCTTTGCCTATTAAAATCCTAAAAACGCTAATCCTTTATGGTTTTAGAATTTTAGGGGGAGAATAGGTTTAGGCAGTAAAAAAATGAGGGAGGAGGAGAGGTTAGCTGATAGAAAAAAGATCGTATTTGTGATACTGATTCGATCTTTGGAATATGATAGTACACAGGAGCAAACCATTTGGGACTTTAAAATTTAAATTGAATAAGATGCAAAGCTCAAGTATAAGTCTGTGTAGTCTGATCATTATAAAAGGAAAATGATAGTAAAACTAGCTACTACTAAGGTAACACAAAGAAAGTAGACCTAGAGGTTGCTAGACCACAGATGATATGTCGATAGATTCACACAATAGATGATTACACCTTATTGGTGATTTCAAGAATAAACTAAAATGTTTGAATAGCTGTGGGTTATCACCTTATCCCTGGTTAACACAATCAACAAGATTCCAATAAGGGGTGACGAGCAAAATAAACGCCATGAATGTGTGTGTAAGACCAAAGTATGAGCAAAAGCATATGAAAAAAACCAAAAGCAATCAAACTAGTAAACTATGTTGTTGGTGAGATCTGTGCAAAAAGAATAAAATTGCTCAAACAAGAAGATAGGTTATGTGCCTCTCTGTTATGCGGTGGCACTGACCTGATGATAAGCATAACCTATATATTCTAGAATTCATTGTTGTTTGCCGCCTCTCTATTGTGTGGTGGCACTGACCTGAGGCTTGGGTTCTCTTTGAAAGCTCTAAGAATAGTTTCTTCTTAACACTACCCCGAGACTGCTCAAAATCTCCTGAGGAATGTTGATTACCATATAAGTGTGGGATCCACAAATGCTGGTTGAAAAAATTAAACCTTAAACTATCACCAATCTATGTTGAAAGTCTGTGTATGGATTTAAGAGGACAAGTATACTGACAATCTTCGTGGCTACAATTCTTGAAAGTCCAAATCAATGTGGGGAACTAATATTACTAGTATGATTTCCTAAATTTGCTAATAACTCGAGATGAAAAACAAGAATAGAGCATCAAAAGTTTTTGATAATATGTCCCGAATGATTTGAATATCCCGTATGATTCCAAATTGAATTGGTCCATGTATGGTCAAAATGAATAAAGCTGACTTTTTAGGAAATGAATTCTTTAGATTTATATCTTAGGATTTAACCCTCACAAAATCACAAAAACATGTCTTAGTTTTGAATTTTAGTTCTTATTTCTTTTATTTTATTTAAATTTTGTCAATTTAGTTTGTTAATCATTGGACTATGTCATGGAGTTCAATAAAGGATTTTAATCACCTAAAAGGGTCACGTCTGAGGTGACAAAGTGTTTTAAAAGGATCACGTCTGAGGTGATCAAAGGTTTTCAAAATTAAAAGGATCATGTCTGAGATGATCGAGTGCTTTAAATGTTTAATCAATATAGTAAAGGGTGTAAAATGTCAAATGATCATAAAGTCAAAATCATGAGTATGACCCATTCGCACGATTGGACCATGAGTATGGACCAACCGTACGAATGGACTATACTCATGCACTGAACAGCCGAATGGAGCATGAGTATAAACCATTCACCCGAATGGCTTGCCAGATTGAGCCAATCACCCGAACGGATCAGTGCGAATTAGTCAGTCGCCCGACTGAACCCTAGTCGGCCGACTGAATGTGATCGACTGAACCAATCGCCCGACTGAGGTCCAATCGCCTGAATGAACAGAGCGAATGGGTCCAGTCGGCCGATTGAAACCAGATTCAGTATAAAAAGGTCCATAGTCGATCGCATTCAACTCATCACCCCTAATCGCCCTAAAATCGCATAGCCTACCGCTACTCTGCCAAATTTTCATTTGACCCAAATTGCTTGCATATTCTCATATTCTGACCTTCGTTATTGATTATACAGGTAAAATGCGGTGTGATTATGCCAAAAATCCCTTTGATTAGACTTGAAATTCAAGAAATTGGCCCTAACAAGACCTGACACCTTAAATGGACTAATAACCTAACTAAACCAAGTAAAATGTTGAAATAAAGGTTATTAGGTTATTAGTATAATGAATTCGAGTCTTAAGAGCCATTACACGATGTCTAATTTCAAGAATTGGTTAAAAAACGAATCACAGCCGACTAAACATTGGGTCATGCGACTGGACGCAAGGATGAACGCCATCCCACGATTGAGCTGGTAGAATGGCTCAATTGGCCAAATGGATCATACGTATGAGCCCAGTCGGCCGACTGAACCAATCGCTGGTTCAGTCAACCGATTGAACTCAGTCACCTTCTCAATCACCCGACTGAATCTAGTCGCATCCAATTCTACCGACTGAACACAGTCGCATGGTTCAATCGTATGATGAACCAGAATGAATTCAACCAAGTTAATTGAAACTGAATTCTGTTGGTTAGCTAATTTCTATGTGTCTTGTGTTACAGATTGATGGCTGACAGATGGTCCATCAACCCCAAGCATAACATTTGTGCTCATCTAGTTTCCACGACTCAGATGGTCCATCAACCCCAAGCATAACATTTGTGCTCATCTAGTTTCCACGACTCAGATGGTCCATCAACCCCAAGCACAACATTTGACCACTCTCATGAGACATACAACATCAAGAGCTCTATTTTTGGGATGGATATTGAGGTCACTGCCGAGGATATCCGGAGAGTACTTAGGTTGGGTGATGATGCAGACCACCCCACCAGACTTCATCCACTGACTGTGAGGGGGTGCTTCTTGTGGATGAAGTACGCTAGGGATATAAACGCGGGCGTACTCAACAAAAGCAACATGTGTCCCCAGTACAAGTACTTGGCACATTTCATCCTCAAGTGCCTGGCTTCGTGAAGGGGTGGGTTCGATGACCTTTCAGACCAGATCCAAAATGCCTACGTGGCACTAGTACTGAACCACCCTTTTAGTTTCTCAAGCATGATCTTCTCTTACTTGAAAGAGAACTTGGAGGCGAAGGGCAAAGAAGGTTTCTGCATGTACCCTAGATTTTCACAGATGATCTTTGATGAGACGCTGCCCACACTGGCCAAGGAGAGCCACGGCGCTGTGTCATTGGAGATCATGGATGATACGACACTGGTTCGTATAAAGGTTTACCGGTGAACCCCTAGTAAAAAGACTCATCGGCCATCTGGCAAAGGTGGACTATGTGGTGCCGGGGAGGCGTAAATGGCGCCACGCTGACAATGACTCGGATGTGGAGCAACTGGAGCTCCCTGAAGATGACTATGATGATGATGATAGTGGTCATGATGGAGATGCAGGGTCCACTCAACTGAGGGCCTCCACTGCTAATATAGCATCTCCAGCATCCACTTAAGGTGGAACAGAGGCTGCAGGGTTCCATCAGGACTTTCGTCTTGATGAGGAGGAGGAGACAAACGAGGAGCCCCTGACTCGGACTGTGGGGAGCCGGGTGGTTGCCACCGACCGAGGTATTTGGGAGGTTGGAGGATGCCCTGGCGAGTCTGGGGAGGCTGACACTGATCCTACTTATGCTCCCGATCAGCCTAGCAGTGTTTCAGGGGGAGCATCCACCTCAAAGGGCTCAAGGAAGAAAAGGATGGCCCAGCCCCACGGGTTGAAGAAGAAGAAGAGGAGGATGACCTTTATCACCACCACCACTACAGCCACCACTACCACCACTCCACCTACTATCACTACCACCATTTCACCCACCACCACTGCTACCACACCACCAGCCACCACCTCTACCACTTCACACACCACTATCACACCCACTCCACCACCACCTTCTTCTATACCACCCCCAATCTTCACTACTACCACCACCACCACTAGCCATCCAACAGCACCGTCATCTTTCCCTTCCTTTCCATCTAGATCACCTCTATCTCCCAGTGAGGTAGAGGAACAACTCTCAGCACTGAACCGTATGGTGATGAGGCTGTTAGCAGACGATGACAAGAAGACTGCCCAGATTCGCCAGCTAGTAGATCTTACTACTGCACAATATCAGTAGATATCTCAGTAGGCTCAGCTGATTGAGTAGTAGGCATAGCAGATTGCTGCACAGAGCTCAAAGATGTCCCAACTCCAGGAGCAACATGCCAAAAGGATAGAGGAGTTGGAGACTACCAATAAGACCATCTTGCTGAGGCTCAAAGGATCAAAGGATAAGCCACTAAAGTTCAGCGAAGGAGATGGAGATGATAGTGATGATGATGATAATGATGATGATGATGATGATGATGATGATGATGGTGACGATCAAGAGGGTGATACTGATGCTGGTGATGATGATGCTGGTGATGATGATGTTGATGATAATGAAGATGATACTTCTGCTGCGGGTGCCACATCTACAAGTGAAAGGAGGAGCAAAAAGGCTCAAGACCAAGGTGCCTCCACATCCGCCTCGTTAGTAGAGGAGCATATGATACAAGACAAGAGTCATACTTAGTTGTTTATGTTATTTAAATCATATGATTTGAATCTTTTATCAATTAATGTAAGGAATGTATATATTTAATGTTGACGTTTCTGTTTTGATTATTAACTAATGATCGATGTGTACATGTCTAAATCAAGCAGATCCAAATTTTTAGAGGGACGAATATGATGTTGCTCCCCTACAACAGATCAAGACTCAGCTCACGATGATTCTGATCTGCAGGGAATAGTCAGGAGATCGGTGATGTACACTCCTGAAGAAGGAGAGATAATTCACAATCTTACCGACGAGCAAATTACTTAAAGTTCCTACTCAATGCTGATGAGATCATGAAAGATGCTCCAACAGTCCATGTGGAAAGTGACGACGAGCTCCACAACGTTGATGAGATCAAGATTAAAGATGTCACTGACCATCATTATCTAGAGTACACTGACATTGAGGGTAATGTCGTTCCCAATCTGGGAGACAATCTTGTCAGTGAAACCTTTGAGACTCTGGATGAATTGGAACAAGAGTATGACAAGAATGAAGATAAGGCCCAAGCCTCGAAAGTAGAAGTCATATCAGAAAGGTTGAGTGGGCTGCATGCTTTGAAGAATAAGAGCCCAACGTAGTGCGTCAAAGTCAAGTGTCTAAACCAAGTTGTACAAAGTGAAGAAACATCACAATATGTCGTGCAAAATCATCACGTGGGCACATTTTAAAGATCTCAACATTTATGCAATTAAACATGAGAAAGGGATTGAGTATTTTAGGTTCCCACACGACCTGAAGACTCTTCCTGGATTTGAGCTTAACCAGTTAGCGAAGCTGAAATTGTCATACGCTGATCCATGCAAAATGTCTGGCTGGTTTAAAGTAGCTCTAAAGAAAGAGTACCACACCATATGGGTCAACTTCAAACCTCAACAACCAACGAGGTATATCAGACGGTCTGAGGTTGATGCCATAACTGGAAAACCGAAAATAGTGCTGAAGTGGAGTCCTCCGCGCACCATGTCTAAGATCCCACTATGGGAAATGCCACAAGACTTCACTCCACACTTCATAGGTGGTACTATGATTAGAGGATAGGAGAGGCAGTCATAGTCTTGAACAAGACTGGTATAATGGAAACCATTAGGGTGTTTGAGCCAATGTGGCTTACAAACTTGTCTGCTTATGATGTCTACACATCATACAAGTGGCCACTGTTTTATGACTCTCAAGATATTGTACAAGCTCTATAATTTCAGAACATGATATGACTCTACTTTGCTTTTGAGATACATGCAGGAGTCATAGGAGAGGAGAATTACAAGAAGTATGAGGAGGTTATGAAGAAAGTAAGACAATAGATGAATCTAGGTCCAAGGGGGAGTTTGTTGATACATGTGTATCTTGATTCTGATCTTAGTGTAATATGTATGTATTGTCTTACACATATGTAATAGTTGGGTACTTAATGAAATACAAATGTTTGGGTGTGTTTATTATGTTTAATATTTCATTAATGAGTTGTTTAATGCATATTAAATTGATTATATAGGCTTGTGGTTGTTTGAATTAATATAAATAATGTCATGATAATTAATACTTTCAAACTTAGCTATATGAAGTTCTCATGCGAATCGCCCATGCTAATGGACTATATGCATGAACAACTTCATGCGAATGACTCAGTCGCACAACTGAACCAGGAGACTAGATCAGTCATATAATTGTAACATGAGATTGTCTCAGTCGCACGACTGAACACTCAGTCATGCGAATGGATCAATCGCATTGCTCAATCGCACGATTGAACCATGCTAATGGTTCAATCGCTCGAATGAGTAACCCTAACCTATAAATACCACCTAATTCGTGGAAAAACGTAAGCATTGAATACACTTTGACTTCAGACGTACCCTAGCCGTCCAAAAACCTGTAAGAACCTGTTCCAAGTTCATAGATCGTAGTAGATCGATTCCCAATCGTTCTTAACATTTAGATTCAATTCATAATTGTTTCTACATGCGTTCTCACTGATTGGATTGCCAATCAAATAGGATTCCGCACTATTTAATTCGGTATACACGTTAATCAGTTAGTATTTCGTTCAATACATGATTCTAACAAACTCGGATTTTTCTCTCTATTTTTTTATTCTCTCAACCAAAAATCAAACACACATACACCTATATTTCTTCATATTCTAGCAAGAACAATCGAGGAACCACCCCTCCACCGTCCAAGTGTAGGTAACTTTGTGCTCCTACATCCCAAAACTTTAAGTATTCACCATTGTCTTACCTCAAACCAAACTCTTCTTGATCTAACAGAAGTTCACTGCAATATTCCCATCCTTGTGGGACGTTCAATCTTCATACATGGTAATTTTCTTGAATATTCGATGAATCCTGACTCGGTACACCATTACTTATTTCAAAACCCCAATTTTCATGAGATTAAGCACCATTTAACCGTCTGTTTGAAAGCCTTCCACCCTAAGATAAAAACCCATGAACTCCTTTACAATCTAAACTAAAGTTATAAATGACTTGGGAGACACATATGTACTATTTGTGGCCTTACACATGTGTAAACCGTGAAAAATGCACGTTTATGGACATATTCATGAGGTATAGGTTTCACCGAGAACTAGACTAAAATTTTAGTAAGTTTTAGACCAAAATTTGGGTAAAACCCATAAAAATAAGAAAACTTAGAGACTTAAAAATTTTAAATTCCTACTTCCGAAGGTAAAAAGTAACTTCCGAGAGTAGAGATTGCTTTCTGAATGGAGAGATTTTGTAAGCTTCGGAAGTAGATCTGATATGAAATCAATCGCTTCTTCCGAGACTAAAAACTCTTTCAAGAAGAAAATTATCCTTGGAGAAATTTTGCTTCGGAAGGTATAAAGATAACTTCCGAGGGTTAATTTCTCTTCGGGAGAAATTTATACTTAGAAAATTTCAGAGAGATCTTTTGTAACAGGGCTTAATTTGTATTGACATAAGACTTTACACGTTAAAAAGGTTTTCTAAAGAGGTAACCTAATCGATGTTTATCATCCCAATAGTTGTTATAAGATACTTAAATCTTTGTTCATCAAAAGCTTTGGTAAACAGATCAGCATATTATTCATTTGAATCAACTTTGATTAGTTTAGTTAGATTATTTTCATGAATATCTCTGATGAAATGGTACTTGATATCAATGTGCTTTGTCTTGGAGTGTTTCACTGGATTTTCAGTGATGGAGATAGCACTGTTGTTCTCAATATGGATAGGAGTACTCATAAGATTGAATCCATAGTCCAACATCTAATTTTGAATCCATATCAGCTGAGCATAGCAACTAGCAATATCAATGTATTCAGCTTCAGTAGTTAATGTAGAGACATAGGACTGTTTCTTGCATTGCCGTGAAATGATCATTCCACTAAGAAATTGACATCCTCCTGATGTTGATTTATTGTCAATATTGCAGCCACCATAGTAACTGTCAGAGTATCCATAGATATTGAAATCACTATTTCTTGGATACTAGAGACCTAATTTAGGTGCTCCTTTGAGGTATCTGAGGATTCTTTTCATAGCAATTAGATGAGACGCCTTAGGGGCAGCCTGATATCTTGCACATATGCAAGTTGCAAATATGATATCAGGTCTACTGACTGTGAGATACATTAGAGAACCAGTCATCGCCCTATATTGATGTTGATCAGTGTAAGGCCCCGTTACCGGGACGCTTACAGCTGGTCAACCATTGCACATAAAACATACATTTACAGATATTTTAAATAAACATTATAGCGGAAACATTCAAAAATGGCATTTAATTTCATCATAAAAGCTTTTGCAACACAATACATTGTTTGTTGGTTACAAAATTTCATCGTTGTATTTCATCACAAAATCTTTATTTAAATGGATGCCATCCAAAAGAGCTGAGCAGCCGCCTCGTGCCATCCTCAGCAACATTACCTGCCAACTGGAAAACGCATAAAAGTTAGCGTTGCTGGGTGAGTTCTAGTTTTATAACAAACATACTTTGTTTCATTAAAACCATTCTTTTCTTTCACGAAATCATACATCATAGGTACACATAGATATTATCTTTATTATCTCATTCATTCATTCATTCATTCATTCATTTTTATGACTTTACTTGCACATCGGATATCTCTCGTGCCAATACCATATGCTACGCCCCGAACAATTTAGCTACTGGGCCGAAGTCAATAAATGAACAGCTGAGCGTATGCCACAGTACTAGAGGTAAGCGGTAGAGGCACTACATGTTTGGTCGATCACAAAGAAGGACCCTGATATCCAATGCTTGCAAGACTTCTATCATTCGTTCATTAATACATGCATTCATCTTCATGTTCCTCTTTCATTCATTCATTAATGCATACATTCATTATCATGTTCCTATTTCATTATCTTCCACTTTACGTTACAAAATACTTCGTTCATTCTTTATCATAACACGTAAAGTCATGGGAAAGATAAACATACATTATCATAAGGAACATACATACATAACATACATCATGTATAACCATGCAACATCATCCTCATTAACATGCATAACATCAGACACATACCATTACATGCCCAAGATGCCATCTATGACCTCAAAAGTCAACTTACATAACCCCAGGAATCTCCTAGGTCAAAGCCTACATTACTCATTTTTCCCAAAAAGTCAGAATTTTTTGAGTGTTCATCCGCATTTGCTATAGTTCATCCGCATTAGCCTAACTCATCCACATTTCCATACTTAGTCAAAAGCTCATCCGCATTGCCTCACTTCATCTATATTGACTTACTTTGCTCATCCACATTTCCATACTTAGTCAAATGCTCATCCGCATTGACTCATTTCATCCGCATTGGCTTACTTTGTTCATCCGCATTTCCATACTTAGTCAAATGCTCATCCGCATGACTTACTTTGCTCATCCGCATTTCCATACTTAGTCAAATGCTCATCAACATTGACTCACTTCATCCGCATTGGCTTACTTTGCTCATCAGCATTTCCATACTTAGTCAAATGCTCATCCGTATTGACTCACTTCATCCGCATTTACATCCAAACACTTAGGCAGATTTGAAAACTTATCAAGTGGATCTAAAACATCATTTTCAATTTACATACACCTTTAATCATGTTCTAAGCTTTATTCTTACCCTCTAAGCCTTAGAAACACAATCATACATCATCAAGCATTAACATAGTCACACATCACATCATCGTACACACATTCGAGCATACGGGTCCAAAACCCAGTCAAATAAAAACACACATTCATGCATTTCCAGCCCCAAAATCAGTTAAAAACCAGTAAAAGAGGGGTTCTAGAACTCACCTTTGCAGCTTTTGAGTATGGCTTCCTCCAAACTCGTTTGCAAATTGAATCCAACTGCTTAGGAACCCACTAAAAACATACCCGAACACATACAAACAAGTATAAGCATAGACCCGAGGACATAACCGGTCGAGAACACCATAAAAGCATGAATTCTTACCTTGAATTCAAATTCTTCCTTCTTGTGCTTCTTCAAACCCGGGCTCTGCTCTTTCTCTCTCTAAAATCCGAACTCAAAAGTAAACGTGGCATCGCATGGGGCCATGCTACCTTTTACACCCACTTTTCAAACTTTTTGTCCTTTTTGGACACTTTTTACCCCTAGACTTGAGTTTTATTCATTTTCCTTCTTTTCTTTCACTTTATTCATTCTTTTCTTTGAGTTTAAAATAACTGGGTGTTACATGTCCACCCCCTTAAATAGGTTTTGGCCTCGAAACCTGTTAGTCCTCAAAGAATTGTGGGTAATGCTGTTTCATCTCTTCTTCAGTCTCCTACGTAGACTCCAATCCCTTCCTGTACTTCCATTGTACACGCACAAGGGGAAACACTTATTCCTCAGCCTCTTTTCCTTTTGATCAATGATTGCCACTGGTTGCTCCACATAACTGAGCCGTTCGTCTACTTCGATATCCTCTAATGGAACAATCATGTCTTCATCAGCTAAGCACTTTCTTAGATGAGATACATGGAATGTCGGGTGAATTCCACTTAACTCATTGGGTAACTCCAGTCTATAGGCTACCTCTCCTACTCGAGCAATGATTCAGAAAGGTCCTATGTATCTTGGGCTCAGCTTGCCCCGCTTCCGGAAACGAATAATACCCTTCCAAGGTGAGACCTTCAACATAACCCTGTCACCCACCTGAAACTCAATCGGTCTATGTCGTTTATCGGCATACGACTTCTGTCTATCTTTGGCTGCCTTCATAAAGGCTTTAATCTTCTCAAGCTTCTCAGTCGTAGCCTCGATTACCTCGATGCTCCCCAATTCCCTCTGACTAATATCACCCCAATAAATGGGTGTTCTGCATCTCCTACCGTATAGCATCTCATATGGTGGCATACCAATGCTGGCATGATAGCTGTTGTTGTATGAGAATTCGGCTAACGGTAGATGGTCATCCCAACTTCCACCAAAATCAATCACACATGCTCGAAGCATGTCCTCCAACGTCTGAATGATCCTTTCTAACTAACCCTCAGTTTGGGGATGATAAGCCGTGCTAATGTGTAACCTCGTCCCCATTGTGTCGTGGAATTTCTTCCAGAATTTAGATGTAAACCGGGTGTCACGATCGGACACAATAGACACCGGCACATTGTGACGAGCTACAACTTCCTTGATGAACATATCAGCCAACCTCTCAGATGAATATGTCTCGCGAATCGGTAGGAAGTGAGCACTCTTCGTCAGATGGTCCACAATCACCCATATGGCATCGTACCCTTTCGGAGTACGTGGTAGTTTCGTAATGAAATCCATGGTGATGTGCTCCCACTTCCATTCCGGTATATCCAATGGTTGAATCTTCCCATATAGCTTTTGATGCTCTGCCTTCACCTGTAAGCAAGTAAGGCACTTACTCACATACTCCACCACGTCGCGCTTCACACCCGGCCACCAGTAATCTTTCTTCATATCATGGTACATTTTCGTGGCACCAGGGTGAATGGAGTATCGAGTCTTGTGAGCTTCTTCCATAATCTTCACCCGTAGATCCCCGAAATGAGGAATCCATATTCTCCCGAATCGAGTTCTAACACCAAGCGTGTTTTCACCCAATTCTGTGACTAGACCTCTCCTCCTTTTAGAGTTAAGATGATCTTCTTTCAATGCCTCATCTTAAAAATCCTTGACTTGCTTCATTATATCAGAGGTCATGATCAGTTGACATGCCTTCACCCGAATCAGCTCGGGCCTCTCTTTCCGGCTAAGGGCATCAGCCACCACAGGATGGTAGTGAATCTCACAATCATAATCCTTTATAAGTTCTAACCACCGTCTCTGCCTCATGTTCAGATCCTTCTGCTCAAAGAAGTATTTCAAGCTCGTATGTTTCGTGAATATGGTGCACTTCGTCTCGTAAAGTTAGTGCCTCCAAATCTTTAATGCAAAGACCATGGCTGCCGGCTCCAAGTCATGTGTAGGGTAGTTGACCTCATGAACCTTCAACTGTCGGGACACATAGGCTATAACCTTTCCTCTCTGCATTAACACGCATCCCAAACCCGAGTAGGAAGCATCAGAATAAACCACCAGATCTTCACTTCTATGGGTAATGACAGAACATGAGCTTCAGTCAATCTCGTCTTCAATTCCTCGAATGCCTTCTCTTGAGCTTGACCCCATATAAACTTTACATCTTTTCGGGTCAACTTAGTTAGTGGAGAAGCAATCTTAGAGAAGTCTTGGATAAATCTTTGATAGTAGCCTACCAAACCTAAGAAACTACGAATCTCGGATGGCATCTTTGGTGACTTCCATTGCATAACGCCTCCACCTTTGCCTGGTCCACCATAATCCCATCGGGATTCACCACATGACCCAAGAATTGAACTTCGCGCAACCAGAACGCGCACTTGGAGAATTTAGCATACAACTTCTCCCTTCTCAGCGTTTCCAGAACCTCCCGAATGTGACCGGCATGCTCAATCTTGCTCTTTGAATAAATCAAGATGTCATCAATAAACACAATCACTGATTTATCCAACATCGGTCGACACACACGGTTCATCAAATCCATAAAATCAGCTTCCGCGTTGGTCAAACCAAAAGACATGACAAGGAACTCGTAGTGACCATAGCGCGTGCAAAAAGCTGTTTTAGGGATATCTTGCTCCTTCACTTTAAGCTGATGATAGCCTGATCGAAGATCTATCCTGGAAAACCAACTGGCACCCTAAAGCTGATCAAACAAATCATCTATTCTCGGTAAGGGGTATCGATTCTTCACCGTCAACTTGTTCAGTTCGCGGTAGTCAATAAACATCCTCATACTACCGTCTTTCTTCTTCACAAACAGGACCGGAGCAACCCAAGGAGAGATACTCGATCTGATAAAACCCCTTGTCAAGCAGCTCTTGTAACTGCTCCATCAACTCTTTCATTTCCGTCGGAGCCAAACGATACGGTGCCTTGGCAACAGGTTGTGCACCCGGTACCAAGTCAATCTAGAACTCGATCTCACGGTCAGGTGGCACTCCTGATAAGTCTTCTGGGAATACGTCTGGAAAGTCACACACAACGGGTACATCGGATAGTTGTGGTGTTGGCGTATCCACATCCTTTACGTAGGCCAAGTAGGCACTACATCCATGCCTCATACACTTTCCCGCCACCCTCATTGAAATCACTTTCGAAATCATAGTAACCCGATCACCATAAACCGTCACTGAACTACCGTCAGGCGCTGTCAAACGAATCATCTTCTTGCGAAATACAATGTTCGCCTCGAAGTCCGCCAACCAATCCATCCCAAGAACCAAATCAAAACCACCCAAGGTCATCACAAACGGTCTAACAGGAAACTTATGACCCTCAAGTTCCACATCACAGCTCTCTATCATCTCAGAAATCCTGGTAGACTTACCTATGGCAGTTTCTACATCAAAGGGCGCATCAACACATCTATTACTAACAGGAAGCTTAGCACAGACACCAGCAAAAATAAAACTTTTACCAGCACCGAATCAAATAACACAGAAGCTAAAGTTTGGTTCACTAGAAACGTACCAGACACAACGTTGGGGTTCGTCCTAGCTTCCTCCTATGTCATGGTGAATGCCCTGGCACCTGCCCTCGGTCCTTCACTTCCCGTTTTCTTCACCCCAGAACCCTCAGCCCTCGACTTCTTACAATCTCTACTCATATGACCGCTTTCCCCACAATTAAAACATTTGCCTGTCAGGCAATCCTTTGCCATATGCCCTGTCTTCCCACACTTGAAGCACACGTTTGAACCCAGCCTACATTTTCCAGCATGCTCCTTCCGACACTTGCCATACCTCCTCAATCCGCTCCTGGCGTGGCCACGCGGCGGTCATCCACCCGTGCCTTTTTATTACTCGTCGAGGCATCACCCCGACCAAACCTCTTCCCATTCCAGTTCCGATCACCACCACCCTTCTTATTCGCTTCAGTCACCACCACCTCCCGCTCATCATACAGTCTCCCTCCCAAATCAACCGCCGGCCTGAACGTGCTTGGTCGGGCGGCGATCATATGCCTGCGAACATCCATCGGTAAGCCCTGAATGTACCTCTTGATCTTCCGAGACAGAGGTGTCACCTGATCCGGCACCAGACGTGCCATTTCGTTAAATTTGATGGTGTACTGTTGGTGTGTCATCGTCCCGCCTCTAGTTGCAGAAACTCTCTCTCAACCTTATCCATTTCCCGATGAGGACAAAACTCCTCGATCACTAACTTCTTCAACTCTGACCATCTCATTCTCCCGATCGCCCGACTACCCTCGGCTTGGACTATATTGTCCCACTAGCACAGAGCCGAGTCTACAAATGAATGGGTAGCAAACTTCACCTTTTGGTCTTCACGACATTCACTGATATCAAGAACAGCCTCTATTTCCCTCACCCACCGGTGAGCGGCAGTAGCAGTGCCGTTTCCATCAAAAGTAGGGGGCTTGCATCTCATAAACACCCGTAGTTACAGCCTCGAGCCGCCTCTGGCGCAGGCTCTTCTTCTTCTTCTTCATCAGAGAGAACCGTCTCAGTCTCGGGCTGTCTTCTTTCGCCCGTGGGTCCACTCCTTTCCCTTCTCTCCCCTTCCCTAACTGCCTTTATCACTTCAGTCACCACAGACGGTAGGATCGTCTGCATGACTTGATGTACTTCCTCCACAACCGCCTCCTTCGTTGAGGCTCTCAGGTTAGCACTTTCATCACCGCCTTCCGGATGAGGGGTTTCTGGTTCTTCATGAACCACCTTTTCGGCCCTAGGCCTTCCTCTCGTAACCCGTGGTTCAGTACCATGTCCTCCACCTCGTGAAGCTTTAGATGATCTACCACGGCCATCATCTAACTCACATTGAAAGATTTAAACACTAATGCGGTCATTCAAGGAAATGGCTCAGTTTATGGCAAGTATAGTAGTCCCTAATTATAGTGGCCAGTTGTGATTAGCCACTTACTTTACTGTTCACACCACAAGCATTACCTGTCCTGACTACATCAGTATTTAAATCCACATACAACACATAACACATACCATGTGCACATAAAACTGGTTAACTTTACAAAATTACCCCATGGCACGCAGCTGCTCACATTGGCATCCCATTCCCTTTCCGTCCCATTCTCAGTTAAAGTTAAGGTTAATTTTAAAAATTTAGCCATTTCACTTAAACTTTGGCTCTGATACCAACTTGTAAGGCCCGTTCCCGGGACGCTTACAGCTAGTCAACCATTGCACATAAAACATACATTTACAGATATTTTAAATAAACATTACAATAGAAACATTCAAACATGGCATTTCATTTCATCATAAAAGCTTTTGCAACATAATGCATTGTTTGTTGGTTACAAAATTTCATCATTGTATTTCATCACAAAAGCTTTATTTAAATGGATGCCATCCAAAAGAGTTGAGCAGCCGCCTCGTGCCATCCTCAGCAACATTACCTGCCAACTGGAAAATGCATAAAAGTCAGTGTTGCTGAGTGAGTTCTGGTTTTATAATAAACATACTTTGTTTTCATTAAAACCATTCTTTTCTTTCACGCGATCATACATCATACGTACACATAGATATTATCTTTATTATCTCTTTCATTCATTCATTCATTCATTTTTTATGACTTTACTTGCACATCGGATATCTCTCGTGCCAATACCATATGCTACGCCCCGAACAATTTAGCTACTGGGCCGAAGTCAATAAATGAACAGCTGAGCGTATGCCACAGTACTAGAGGTAAGCGGTAGAGGCACTACACGTTTGGTTGATCACAAAGAAGGACCCTGATATCCAATGCTTGCAAGACTTCTTTCATTCGTTCATTAATGCATGCATTCATCATCATGTTCCTCTTTCATTCATTCATAATGCATGCATTCATTATCATGTTCCTCTTTCATTATCTTCCACTTACGTTACATAATACTTCGTTCATTCTTTATCATAACACGTAAAGTCATGGGAAAGATAAACATACATTATCATACGGAATATACATACATAACATACATCATGTATAACCATGCAACATCATACTCATTAACATGCATAAACATCAATCACATACCATTACACGCCCAAGATGCCATCTATGACCTCAAAAGTCAACTTATATAACCCCCGGGAATCTCCTAGGTCAAAGCCTACATTACTCATTTTTCCCAAAAAGTCAGAATTTTTCTAAGTGTTCATCCGCATTTGCTATAGTTCATCCGCATTTGCTATAGTTCATCTGCATTAGCCTAACTCATCCGCATTTCCATACTTAGTCAAAAACTCATCCGCATTGACTCACTTCATCTGTATTGACTTACTTTGCTCATCCGCATTTCCATACTTAGTCAAATGCTCATCCGCATTGACTCACTTCATCCGCATTGGCTTACTTTGCTCATCCGTATTTCCATTCTTAGTCAAATGCTCATCCGCATTGACTTACTTTGCTCATCCATATTTCCATTCTTACTCAAATGCTCATCCGCATTGACTTACTTTGCTCATCCGCATTTCCATACTTAGTCAAATGCTCATCCGCATTGACTCACTTCCTCCGCATTGGCTTACTTTGCTCATCTGCATTTCCATACTTAGTCAAATGCTCATCCACATTGACTTACTTTGCTAATCCGCATTTCCATACTTAGTCAAATGCTCATTCGCATTGACTCACTTCATCCGCATCGGCTTACTTTGCTCATCTGCATTTCCATACTTTGTCAAATGCTCATCCGTATTGACTCACTTAATCCGCATTTACATCCAAACACTTAGGCAGATTTGAAAACTTGTCAAGTGGATCTAAAACATCATTTTCACTTTCCATACACCCTTCATCATGTTCTAAGTTTAATTCTTACCCTTTAAGCCTTAGAAACACAATCATACATCATCAAGCATTAACATAGTCACACATCACATCATCGTACACACATTCGAGCATACGGGTCCGAAACCCAGTCAAATAAAAACACACATTCATGCATTTCCAGCCCCAAAACAGTTAAAAAACAGTAAAGAGGGGTTCTAGAACTCACCTTTGTAGATTTTGAGTATGGATTCCTCCAAACTCGTTTGCAAATTGAATCCAACTGCTTAGGAACCCACTAAAAACATACCCGAACACATACAAACAAGTATAAGCATAGACCCGAGGACATAACCGGTCGAGAACACCATAAAAGCATGAATTCTTACCTTGAATTCGAATTCTTCCTTCTTGTGCTTCTTCAAACCCGAGCTCTGCTCTTTCTCTCTCTAAAATCCGAACTCAGAAGTAAAAGTGGCATGGCAAGGGCGGCCATGCTACCTTTTACACCCACTTTTCAAACTTTTTGGACACTTTTTACCCCTAGACTTGAGTTTTATTTATTTCCTTCTTTTCTTTCACTTTATTCATTCTTTTCTTTGACTTTAAAATAACCGGGTGTTACAATCAGTATCCTCCCCTTCAAGGTCAGGACAAAGATTATGGTTTCTGGGTATGGGTGTCTTGGCTGGCTTGCAATCTTTCATCTGAAATCTTTCTAAGATGTCATTGACATACTTAGATTGATTTATGGAAAATCCTTCCTTCAATTGCTTCACTTGAATTCCAAGGAAAAAATCCATTTTCCCATGTAACTCATCTCAAACTTCTTCTTCATAATGCTTTCAAAGTCCTTACACATTTGGTCATTTGAAGAGCCAAATATAATGTCATCAACCTAGACTTGAACAAGTAGAATGTCCTTTCCAGACTTCCTTATGAATAAAGTCTTTTCAATGGTTCCTCTAGTGTAGCCATTTTTTAGGAGAAACAGAGACAAAGTCTCATACCACAGCCTTGGTGTTTGGTGTAGCCCATATAGAGCTTTATCCATTTGCACACATAGTGAGGATGTTGTGGGTCTTCAAATCCTGGAGGTTGGCAAACATACACTTCCCTATCTATATCCCCATATAGAAAGGCACACTTGACATCACGCTGGTTGAGAGTAAAGTTCTTGGAAGTAGCATAAGCAAGGAAGATCCTAACTGCCCCAAGTCTTGCAACAGGTGCAAAGACATCAGTATATCAATTACTTCCTCTTTAGTGTATCCTTGAACTACTAGTCTTGCCTTGTTCTTGATGATCAAGCCTCTGTCATCTCTTTTGTTCCTGAAAACCCATTTAGTGCCAATTGGTACTTGACTGGATGGTAGCGAACATAGGTTCCAAACCTTCTGTCTTTTGAATTGAAGCAGCTCCTCTTGCATCGATTCAACCCAGCTACTATCCTTTAACGCATCTTCCACCTTCTTGGGTTCCATCTGGGATAAGAAGCATGAATACAAGCAGACATTCCATGATGAGTCTGTCCTCTTGTTCTCACACATTTAGAGACATCCCCAATGATGTTCTCAGCTAGATAAGTGTTATGAATTTGTAAACAGAGGGATCACTTCCAGTTGCAAAGATAGGTCTAGATTGGACATATTTTGCTCAGGAACTAGAACACTTTGTCTAGCTGTTGTTTCAAGTTTATTCAATGAGGATGCTTGAATGAAAGAGAAACATCATCAATTGTTGTCTGTGAAGTAGCATTAACAGTTACCTATTCCTTCAAAATGCTACCTCCCTCAGCTTGGTGTTGTGTTGGATCACCTGATGAGTTTTGAGGATCAACAGGTGATTCACTGGTTAAAGCTTCACTATTTCTTGATATGGTTATACTTTCTGATCTCTGAATAGTGGAAGCTTGATTTGTTGTAACTCTTGGAGAACCTGGAAGAGGTCTGGGTAGCTCAAACAGTTGATTAGCCTTAGTAGCAGCACCATTTTGAGCACATATTCCAACTAAAACATTCTCACAAGAAGGTTTAGAATAGTTTAGAAACAATTCTAAATCAAAGATATGATTAGGGCCATTCCCCCCACACAAGAAGTGTGCTCATTAACAACTATATTGGTTGACTCCTCAAATTGTTGATTCTTAATGTTGTATACACAGTAAGCTTTGGATCTAGAAGAGTATCCAACAAAGATAGCATCATCTGACTTTTCAGAAAATTTTGCTAAATTGTCCTTTGTGTTAAGTATGGTACACTTGCTGCCAAAGGACCTTAGAAAGCCAATAAACGGTGGCCTATTGATCCATATCTCATAAAGAGTTTTTTCATGTGGCTTAACTACAAGAACTCTCTTCTGCATATAGCATGCAGTGCTGACTGCCTCTGCCCAGAATGTTAGAGGTAGTTTGGAATCCCTAACATAGTTCAAGTAGCCTCAATAAGTGTCATGTTTCTCCTCTCAGCAACACCATTTTGTTGAGGAGTTCTTGGATCACTATATTGTCTGGCAATCCCTTTTGAGTTATAGAATGAGTCAAGAACAAGTTCTTAAACTCATTCCCTTGAACACTTCTAATAATCTTAACCTTGTGATCAATTTGATTTTCTATTTTAAGAATAAAAGATTTTAATGTTTCAGCAGTTTCATCTTTAGTTCTTAAAAATAATACCCGTGTAAATGTTGTAAAATCATCAACTATCACAAGGCAGTATGATTTCCTTCCAATGCTCGTTATACTTGTGGGACCATAAAGATCCATGTGCAATAAGTGTAATGGAGTAGTAGTGGAGTTAATACTTTCGGATTTATGAGAGGTCCTGTGTTGCTTCTCTTTCAGGCATGCAACACAGTTGTCTTTGCAGAAAAATTCATTTTTAGGCAAACCATGTACCAAGTTATTTTTAGCCAATTTATTCATTGTCTTAAAATTTACATGACACATATGTTTATGCCAAAGTGTTCACTTCTCACTATCAGCTTTGAAAAGTAAGCATGATACTTCACCCATTGGGGAAGCATTGTTCATATCCAGCTTGTACATATCCCCTTTCTTGGGAGATCTAAGAAGCATCAATTCCAGAGGAATTGTCATCCCTGGTTTGAGGATAATGCACTCATGCTCTGTGAAAAGCATCTGGTGCTTTTGATCGCAAAACTGAGAAACACTTCACAGATTGTGTTCAAGCTGTTTGACAAAATTAACTTTGTCAACTTTTAACTTACTATTGGATATACTCCCTCTGCCAGAAATATATCCTCCGGCCTCACCTCCAAATTGGACAGGACCTCCATCATAGCATTGCAACTATTGAAGGAGAGATCTATTCCCAGTCATGTGCCTGGAGCATCCACTATCTACAATCCAAATGTTGTTGTTTCTGTCATATGGATGTCCATGCATACAAGATGAGATGGTTAGTTTTTATTAGAAACCCAAGCCTTGTTAGTCTTGGGTTCTTCCAAAGATAGTGACATAATTGAACCAAAAGTTAAGCATGGCGGTTCAATAGATGTCTATGAATAAGAGGTTTGTGCCGCATCATCTTTCTTGATCTTCCAATCCATCCTTGGTTGATCGTGGAAGATGTACTTGTAGAAGCTTTTGCAGCATGGGATTCTTCCGAAGCTTCATTCTTTTTGGAAGAAGCCTTCACCTTTTTATTCGAAAGCAGTCTTCTTCTGGGATGGTTTCAAGGGAATTTTCTTGTTCTTCGGAGTTTTAAGTGCTTTTGCTTCCGAAGCCATTTTCCCTTCAGAAGAAGGAGTTTCTTCCGAAGACAACTTGGCTTCAGAAACTAGCTTTCCCTTTTTCATCACTTGGACCATCAGATAATGTCCAAATGAGAAACCTTCCCCGACTCCTTCTTTTCTAACATTATTTGCATAATGTGTGCTATTAGGATTGTAGTAACAGTCTTTAGCCATGTGGTTTTGCAAACCACACATGATGCATGTAATGTTAATCTTTTGGGAGCTTGTAGGTTGTTGTTTCTTAGTCTTTCTCTCTTTGTCAGCAACCTTTCCCTTCAACTTTGATCCTTTGGTAGGATAGGAGTGCTGGTATTACAATCCTTTCCTGAATTAGAAGTATCTATCACCTGGAATCCAGCTGAGATAAAAACACCCTTTTGTTTTGGTCAATCATCAGCTTAGACTCAGCCACTTTCTTAGCAGATTTTCTAGTAGCTTTAGCTCTGCTTCTACGGCCTTTGGTGGTAAGCGTTTGATCATCACTGGGAGAGGTGGATGGATTTACCTGTTACTTCCCTATGGTGGCCATAATTGTTGTATCTTTCTTTAACTTATATGAAGATGGGTCAACAGTTGGGACCTCTTGCTCCTCAGTACCATATCTAGGTTGTCTTATGGACTCAATAAAATATGGTGGAGCAATTTTATTGGTCCCCAACCTTCCTTTGTTCTGATAACAGATTTTGGAGTTGGAGGATGATGCAATAATAGCTTGGAAGTTTTGCTCAAAGATAGCATACTTCCTGGCTTGAGCCTTAGCGGTGACAAGCTAGGCTTGAGCCTCAGATAAATTGGATATTAAATCCTTTATTTAAGTCTTGTAATTGGTGTGTTAATGTTTTAGTAAGGAAATAGTTTTCTCTAACTCTTAAATTTTCTTTAAGTAGTCAGATTCTGCCCTTTTAAAATCAGATTTCAAAACATTTAGAAACTCAATATCAGATTTAATTTCCCTATTGTAGTCCTGATATAATTTAACCTTAGCTATACAGACAGGAGTACAGAGATGTTCATATACCTAGTTATCATCTTTTCCGGCCATAAGAGCTTGAGCAGGAGTCACATCTTGAACCATAAATCTCCAGTCAACTTCTTAAGCCATTGCAGTTGTTTCAGTTGACTCTCCAGTGGGCTTTGATGAAGAGGGATGTGCAGAGGCTCGTAGGTTCCCGTTTGATTTGGGAGCCTTGCATTCCCTAGAAAAGTGACCAAGTTGGTTACAATTGTAATATTTGGCCTTGGTCTAGTCAAACCCAAACTTGCTAGCAGTTGGGTTTTGGGGAATTGCCTTCCAGTTCTCTTAAAGAACTTTTTCGCTCTGTAGGTTAAAAGAGCCATCTGTTGGATTACATCGTCTAGACTAAAACACTCTAGATCATCAAAATGGTATTGAAAATCACCAGAGTGCCCACTTCCTAGACAAAGGCACAGTTGTCCAGAAAGGAGTTGTGCTGAGCCTATTGAGACCTTGGAGTCTTAGGGAAAGTGATGTAAGGTCCAGAAGAGCAGGATGGCTATTGGTTGTATGTCAGGTATTGCTGAGGTTGTAGGGGTATTGAGCCTTCAACAACCATTAAAGCATTGCTAGCAGGAAGACTCAGAGGTTTGCTTGTTTGGTGGCCCTTCTTACTCTCCATCTCCAACCGATATCCATCGAGGATGCCATAGAGTTCAGTCATGGTGAGAGTGTTCAAATTCTCTCTCCTCTTGATAGAGACATAGTAAAATTTCCACTCATTTGGAAGTGCACTCATGAATTTTCTTGTGAGATCTCTAAGTTCAGGAGTGATCTTCACTGATTGAAGAGAAGAAATAAGATCCATGTACCTAAAATACTACTGGCTGAGGGTCTCTCCAGCAATATAGGTGAAGTTCTCAAACTGCTGCTTCAGTGAGTCCTTCTTGGAGTCATTGGAGCTTGAATACATCTGAGCAAGTGCATCAAACAATTCTTTAGCAGACTTACAATGCTCAAACCCCACCATGATGGAGTTGGGTATTGCAGTCATGAGAATAGTCATAGCATTGTTGTCGATGTCCATTTTCTTTTGGTCCTCGTCTGTATAATCTTCAACAGCTTTTTCTATCATGGAACCGTTTCCACCAGGTGATGCCACCTTTAGTTTATACGGGCCATTGACAATGGAGTTCCACATTTTGTTGTCTTGGTATATGATGAAGCCTTCCATTCTTCTGCTCCAAGACCTGAAGTTTTTAGGAGTAATGATGGGAGCTTTGGTCATGGTTCCCATCTCTATTTTCATGGTTCCCATCTCTATTTTGGATTTGTTAAGTGCCATTTTGTGAGAGTTATAAGGAGGAGTGAAAAATAGGTTGATTTGGATGGTTAGATCTCACAATCAAGAGCCTTAATAGCTCTGATACCAATTGCAGGATCGGTTGTGTCACTAAAAACTTGGTTTTCTCTCAAACTCACTTAAACAACACTCTTGATGAAAGCAAAATCTTTAAGAGTTGGTAAAAATATAATAAGTAATAACAAAACACAAGAAGTAATATTCAAGGTACTTGCATATATTGCTTCTCAACTCAAAATATTACAAGACTCTTACAATCATGTCCTTATGAGTTACAATAAGAGACTATATACAATACTACCTACAGCTGGATATACTTTGATACGAGCTGGAATCCGCTAACTAAGGCAAATACTACAAAACTATAGTTTAAGGTATCTCATATAAGACTTTATTTGAGATATGGTAGTCAGGACATGTCCTTGACTTACCTTTTGTCACCAACTAATGGTGAACAATGGAATAAAGTATGGTCAATTACATGGCTCTTTGAGAAAACGCCATGCAGTATCAGAGGTTTGCAGTGGAGTGTTAGAGCATACTTATGTCCACTGGTTCATAGTAGTGTCTCCTGAAGGTTAAATGGCTTCGGAAGAACAAGTTCTTCCGAAGCCACTTATACTTCGGAAGAGGCTGCTTCTTCCAAAGCTTGAGAACTTCTTCTTTCTTCATACTTTGGAAGTAGTCTTCTGATTTCTTCCTTTGAGACTTCATCTTTGGAAGTGAATACTTTATATTCGGAAGAAGAGCTTTGCCTTTGGAAGTGGAACGTTTTCTTTGTCTTCGGAAGAACTCTACTTCCTTTGGAAGTTCTACACTTGGCTTTGGAAGCCATTGTAAGCAACACCAAAATTTGTCTAAGTGATTTGGTTTGGTTGCACCGACCTTCTTCTTGATCCAATAGTATTGGTGTAGGCATAAATTATGAGGCTATATCAGCTATATGAACAGAAGACCCAGTGTGGAGATCACCACCTACATCAGCTTGTGGTAGCACTAAAGATTTTCCTTCTTTAGTAATGCTATCTTGCTCATCACATTATGTTGACTAGGAGTAGCTTGCTCTTCTTCTTGATCAGGCTCATCCACAGGAGCCTCTTGTTCTTATTCCTATATTCTCATATTGGTTGTTCTGTTGAAGCATCCATGGTATAGAGGAAAGAAAATGCCATTATAGAAATTTCTGGGATCTATCTTCTTTATGTACTTGAAGGAGTTTGCATTGTAGTGAGGAATATCCATCACTGGTCCTACAAGCTCTATATCAGGAAATGCTTCATTGATAAAGCATTGTAGAAATCTTGGATACATTAGAAACATGTGTCTTCTATCCTCTTGGATGTTGGAGACCAAACCATTGAAAACATAGGCTAACATGTTAAATGGTTGGTTTGTGCACAGAGCACATATGGCAGATGAAATGATGACAGGAATGTCATTCCATCTAGTCTTCCTTTTGGATAAGCAGTGTTGGAAGATGTGAATTAGGAATTCCATTGCAAGTCTACCAATCCTTTGATAATATGCTTTCCCTCATATCCTCATTCATAGCCAATGTTGGCAAAGAAGATCGTAATCTCATATTCATCCAATTCCACTAGAGTGTCTGCATTATCACCAAACTGTTGACACTGTCTCACAGTTTGCTCAGTGATGGCTATAGTGTGATCCTCAGCAATTCTTCCTAAAATAGCCTTTACACCATCTATATCTATCACTTTAGAAGTTCCTCAAAATGATCTTATGAAGTTCTCATAGATAATTGGTCTGGCAGTAACAACATGAGCCACTCTAGTAGTCAAGATGAATCTGATCATGTCTCTTAAACCTTCTGCCTTAGCAACATCAGGGTCAAGATAACCACTGATATTATGGAGCTTGCTCCATGTAAGGTTAGCCATGTAACCTGCATTTGAGTCATATGAATTAGAATAATGAATAATAATTATCATAATGTTTATCATAAATCAGAATGAATTTTCTTAGTTTGACTTGTATGGTCAAAATTAAGTGTTCATAGATATTGTTTCATAAGAATTTGACCTAATATGATTTAATGATACATGATCATGTTGTTGAGTTTCTTCATGGTAGTGTTGATCATCTTTTCTGATTTTAACTTATTTTAATCCTTGGAATCAACTTTGATTGTCAACATTATAGTTTTAAGTTACCCTATTCATGCGATGAGCCGAGTTCACAAAAATTACTTGTTTGTTGTTTATATTCATGATTATCAAGTTCTTTTAGTCGAAAATGTCAACAATTCCTTAATATCAGTTTAATTTTTCATGTTTCTTTCTTGACCTATGATTCTAAGTCCAATATCTGTGCAAATGTTTGACTGTTTTTAGGTTTTGAACATTTAAGATTTTCACCTTTTCTTTGATATTATTGTAGTGAATTGAAGCTGAGGAAATTGGGGTGAATGGTTCTTAGAATACAGGTTTTAATGATGATGATGATGATGATGGAAGAAGAACAGTGAGTTAGAACGCTCATCGCACTTTGTAGTCTATCAAATTTGAAAAGTATTAAATGACCTTTTGATTCTGGTTTAAATAGTCAATTTAATGTCATTTGCAAATGTTAACAATTTTTAACACAAATACGGTTAATTTTTAAATTCATTGTAGCAAATGCGCTAAGAAAATTGTTTTGTTAAGATTTGTGTACTGTTACAGATGCGGAAGAATAAAACTTGGCAACATTTGTTCACTGTAGCAGATGCGTTTGAACAAAAGTTAAACAACATTTGTTTACTGTTTCAAATGCGGAAGTATAAAACTTGGTAGCATTTGTTTACTATGGCAAATGAGATTTGTGAAGCAAGGATCGCAATTAGGAATTATCAGTGTCGGTTGATGGCAAGTCAATGTTTGCGGAATCAACGTTGGCTTGGTTTAATTGTTTTGTATTAAATTTCAATATCGATAAAGATTCAAGAACACACTAAAAAAATTTAAAGAATAATATGTATTTCATTAAAATATGTTAATGATTACAAAATAATGAATGAATGATAAGGTTTGTGTTGAATGATATGACGGCTGCTAGGGTTTGATTAAGTGATTTGATGTGATGTTTGTTGTTTGTGGAATTGTCGTATTGCTATTGCTGTTGCCGTCTCAATCAATCATCCTTGAATCGAAACCTAGGATCCATTAATATAGACAATGATGTTTTTGTTAAGGAAACACCAGATCTCTTGGGATTTGATTTGTTTCTGTTAAGGAATCATTGGATTTCTTGGCATTCGCATAACTGCCTTGTTGACTTCTTGACTTGTAACACTTGTATTATACAAGTGTTTTGACTCCATAGGAATAGTGTCTTCCATAGATGAGTTGTTATTCCGTAGATGTTTTGTTCTTCCGAAGATATTTTGTTCTTCCGAAGCAATCTAGTTCTTCCGAAGATGTTTTGTTCTTCCGAAGCAATCTTGTTCTTCCATCCTCAGTGCTGGTTGTTCATCCGCAGAAGATCTTTGGATGCATTTTACTTGCAAGAAACATATCTATGGAAGAACAAAATTTTCATCCGTGGATGTTTCTTACACTTGATCAATTTCAGAAATTGACCAAATATAATGTTGTACCTGCAATCATACATAAATCAACACACATATAAATAGGTTAACCTATATATATAATGAATACACAATAATGAATTACAACCATTCATTACAGATATTAATTCAAGTACTAAGCGTATACAAAATGGACTAGATCTACCGGTCCTAGACCTAACAATACTCCCCCTTAGGCTTAGATACTTGTAATCAGTTCTTCAAAACTGAAAGCTCCTTTAATCTTGAAACCATTTTCTTGTTAAAATATGATACTGCATCCTTTTGATCATCGTATTTGTATTTGATCTCCATTCTGCATATCCTTTGAAGTGTCTCAAAACTCAAGCCCAATACATCTTCTTCAGTGGTGAGGGTTTCTACAACACATTGGTTGTTAACATCTCCAGTTCATCTTTTTTTGAGATTCTCAGTTCTAATATATCTTCAATGTTAGCTCCCTTTAGCATCCCAACATTATATCTTCTCTTTTGTATGCTTTAGCATGCAGCTTATCCACAACTTGTATCATATGAATGTATAAGCATAAATCATTCTAAGCTTTTTCATCTGTCAACTTTGGGAAGAATTTATCATGTAAGAATGATGTGTAGCTTGGATGAAGCATTTTGATCTCTACAGGGTCGAAGATTCTTATTTTGTCACCTTTCTTTCCATTAGTGTTCCTCAGTAACACCATTTCTTTTGTTTTCTCAACATATCCCCAATCAGTTATGGGAATAATGTATTGATTTCCTCCAGTGACTTTGATAGCTGCTATTTTCCTATTAGAACAACCAACTCTCCTTAGAAATTCGTCATCAACTAATGAGGATGAGTTGGTGCCTGATCTTTTCTTTCTCTCTAATCTTCTTTTATGCTCAACATCATCTCTTTTTGCTTCTCTAATCACATCGTCTTTGAATTTTATCTTTAAGTTTCCCACCAACACAGAGAAATCTCTTCCCTTTGAGTGAATTAGATAGTTAGACATTGTAAGAGTCTGCAGATCCTTGATATCTTTCTCATGAAGTCTTAGCACTGCCTCTGTATTATGGAAATATTGAATTCTTTTGGAGGTTCTCTTGATAATTGCACAATCCCAGTCTAGATCAAATTTCTAGGCCATAATCCTATTCTCTTCTTCAGAACTGGGAGTTGTATATGATCATATAGCTTTATGAGAGTTGATTTATGTTCAGTGATCTCTTTAAAAGTTGTCTTTAATGGCCACACTTTGCTAGGAATGACTGCCCTTGGTTCTCTGATCAGTTTGTCTTTGCCTTTGTGTTGATCTTTAGATTCAACAGTTATAGGATCAGCAGAGAGTTTGCTTTGTTGTTCAAATGATGGGTTTGGAGCTTCAGTTTTGAATCTGACTCCAGTATCAAGTTCAACATTCATTACATGTTCCATCATTCTTCTTAGTTCACCAACACTTCTTCCTTTAAGTTCATGAGCCTTATAGTTGTGAGCCTGTAGCCAACATACCATATTGTACTTTCTTAGTTTTGTTGTATCACAGTGACCAAGATCTTTGTTGATTTTCAGAATGGCTTGAAAAGTGGTGAATGCTTCATAGTCACAGTTTGGAATTATGAACCTAGCAACCTCAAACTCTTTCAGCATATCTTTCATCTCAGTCAAATTCATTCTTTCAACCATGTCAAATGGGAACCTATGATTGATCAGGGTCATAAACACAGATGACTCTGGCCTCTCTTTTATAATGTCTTTTGTTGAAAGAAGAACATCAGTCTTTGATTCTTCTTGAGCTTTGTTATATTCATCTTAAATCAGCTCTTTCCATTCTGCATCACTCTCAGCTTTGTTTTGATCGTTTAGGAAAATCTTCAACATTGATTACTTGTATCTTTGTTGAGCCTAAATACTTCCTCTTCCTTGAGTATTGAATGAGTTGCATAGAAGATTCAGCAGGTTTCTTTAGTTGCTTTGATTCAAGAGCACATATTTTCATCTTTAGCTGATCAATCTCTTCTTCTTTTCTTCTCAACAAAGTTGATTGATCATAGAGAGTGTCATTCATTTGATAAATTTTCACTGTTAGCTTCTCATTTTCATCTTTCTCTTTCTTTACTGCTTCTTTGAGCTCAAAGTCTGTTGAAGAAGGGCATCAATCACTTCATTATTGCACATGGCATCTTTTCTCAAGCTTTTGATTCTTGATTCTAGTTGCATCAGCATTTCATCGTTTCTTGCAATTATTCCTATCAGCACCTTAATCCTTTGCTTTCTGAAGTTGGACTTCACTATAAGGTTATTGTACTCTGCCACCAAATAACTTTTGCTTAAGGGGATGTCATTATCACTCACATCATCTTCATCGTATGCAATCACATCAACATAGTTTGCCTCTTCTTCTCCTTCCTGATATTGAGAAGCAATTTCATCATCTTTTAATACTTCATGGGCTACATTTGCTGAGCTTGAACTGGCATCAATAGCTTGATCTTGTAGTTCTTGATGTGGTTGTTGTTGTTGTTGTTGATGATGGTCAGTGACCGGAGATACTGGTTAGTTTCATTTGAGAGCATAGGTGATTCAGTTTTGGATAATGACAGTTGAACTGTATTTTCTTGTGAGGCTAACTCTGTCTCCCCAGTGTATATGCTCTCAGTGGCTGAATTTTCTAGATTTGGAGGTTGTTGAAAAAGTTGCATTTGAAGCTGATTGGTGATTGAGGGTGGATTAGACAGATTGGTTCTGTGTTTTGGCTGGCTGGTGATTGTGTTTGAGTTGATTGTTGTTGATTTGTTGATAGAGGGTGAATAGGAGAAATAGGTTCTGTGTTTTGGCTGGCTGGTGAGTTTGGTAGGGATGGTTGTTGTTGATGATGTATGGTGATATATCTGGTGAGTGAGTGTCTTGGACAGAGTTGATTGGAGAGTTCTCTTGTTGATCTTCCCACACAAGCTCTTGAGGAATATTTGCAGAGCATCAAACATATGTGCAAACATGGGCATGTCTCCTCCTTCATATTTTCCAGATATTTTATTCAGTATGGATCTACCAAGGTGTTCTTGAACAAACACACCACCATCCACATAAGTTCTAGGCAGATCAGCATTAATGATTAGTTGCAGAAACCTTGGAAACATATACATATTGTCAGCCTTCTACACTTTGATGTGATCACATAAGCAGTTGAAGATGTACTTTGAGTAATTGTAGGTTCTTCCCTCAAAAACACCAATGATCCCAGAAGATATATGCCTTGAAAATCTGTCAAGTCCAGATTTTCTGTTTGAGATGCATTTAAGATAAGTGTGGTAGAGAAATCTGTATGGCTTGCAGAGTCTTCCTTTCTTGACTTCTCCCTTCTCGAAGTCACCATCATACCCCATCTGAAGAAAAACTTTCTCTATGTATTCATTTTCATATACATCAGGATGACCAGCTTCTACATCTCCTAACTCAAGAACCCTTCTTATTTTCTGTTCATCGACTCTCAATCTGCGACTCTTCACGTCAGCCATAATAACTTGACCATCTTCTTCTATTTGTGCAGAGTTCCAGAAATCAGTGATGCGTGATTTATGAATCACAGGCTCTGCTCATAAGGCATAGAACAACCTAGATCTTCTTAGATATTGAATAATTTCTTGACACCCTTCTGAAACAGGATCATTAGGGTTTAAGAAAGCACACACATTGTGTTCTCTCGCAAATCGATTATCCATATGTTCATAAGAAGAAGATTTCATTAGAATCATATTATTGATATGAGAATACGACCAGTTGTAAGACTAAACAAGAATCAAACAGTTCATTCTTGAATATTACGACATGTTTTTACCTTGAAAACATCGGATTAATAACATAGATATATGTTTGTTTAATGTTTTGATTTGCTAGAATTTGATTGTTATAGAAGGGGGAAAAGTTTGTTGAGAGTGAGTTTTTCTAGGTCTGAAAAAGTGAACTGAAAAAGCGAATAATGATGTTTGAAGTCAAACAACATCATTTATACTCTCAGACACACTAATTTTACCACGTCAACAAAGTGGGACCCTCAACAAATTCTTCCACAGATCATCTACGGATCCCATAAATCATTTGCAGATGACTTAACGACATCTGCTGATGAAGTATAACTTATATTTTCATAGATTACCAAACTATGAAATTAAACTATATTTGATGATCTTTGCTCATCCGTAGGTTACCAATCTACGGATAAACATTTAACTTTTCAACACTGTAGCTTCTGCTAATGCTTAAGATGGCACAATGCTTTGAAATATTGTTGTATGGTCCAAGTCCATTGCTTAGAACCATTTATTGCTTTTGGACCTTGTTGACTTTGTATACATGACAATTTAGCACAAGAAAGTTTAAAACTGATTTTAAGAAAAATTTAATGTATCGAGGAGCTAAGATGGTGCTCAGATTCCAATTCCTTCAAATTGATAATGAAATAGACAAAGCTGTTAATTGATAAACTTAACTTCATGAATTCTACTCCCCTTAAATTTATGTTTAATGATGACATTAAGCATTATCATTAATTTCGAAGAAGAATAGCATGAGTGACATTTAATTGTATGATGATGCTCAGACATATAAACACATATGATGGGATCATACTATAATACTGAACCTCTTCCTGATGAGTTATTATGTTGAATTGATACCTGAACAAAGTTCTGTTTGCAAGTATATTGTCCACTTAAATCCATACAAGAGCTCATGTATCAACTGGGCATGCTGGTTATCATGTTTTCATATTGATTTGGAATAAACTGTTATGGGCTTCACATTCAATTCAAAAAGATTTTGTCCTCCCTTTGCAAGTCAAATCATCATTTTTTCACACCTAAGAACTATGTACTTTAAATTATAAGTTTTATCTTGAGATGCATTTGGCATCTCATTAATGCAATGATGTTCTAGCTTAAGACAATATACAATTGATCACATAGGATTCTTTTGAGAGCTTAGATATGATCATCATCAGGTCACTAGGTCTTTACTCACGTAAAACAGAGGTGCCTTTAACCCAGGTCTTTGTTTACACAAAACATAGGGATGATGAGGATCATAATATTTTCACCATTTGTAACTGAAATTCAATATGGTGATCATACACCCAGGTCTTTGTTTACACAAAACAAAGTGAGTATGATTTGCAAAGATAGATATTATAAAGTGTTGGTACATAGTGTGTTTAGATGAGTGATTTGGTCACATCAGAATAAGACTCACTTTGTATTCTCAAAATGAAGTTTTCCACTAACAATCACTTAGCATTATGTTTTGCATGCACTCAGTTTAGTTTCCACTCAAGATGAATCTACTCACATATCAAGAAACTTGCTCAGAGTTATTTTTATTTATGAATTCAGGAATAAGCAAAGATATAGTGTACTATCATTTCCCAATCATATGTCATGCTAAAGCATTATTACACATAGTATTTTGTTTGTTAAAATTGATTAATCTAAGTTAATCATGCCTAGAGACTCAACCAAAAATTTAAATCAGACTGAATCAAAGGCTTTAGTGAATAAATAAGCAAGCTGATTTGTTTTATCCACTTTAACTAACTTAATTAAACCTTTTTCTGAGCAATCTCTTAGAAAATGATATCTTATCTCAATATGCTTTGTTTTATTATGATGCACAGGATTAGCAGTTATAAACATAGCAGCAGAATTGTCTATATAAATTGAAGTTTGAAGGAAGTTGTAACCATAGTCAAGCAATTGGTTTTGCAACCAAAGAACTTCAGAGCAACTAGTTGAAGCAGCTATGTACTCAGCCTCAGCTGTGGATACAGATACATTGGTTTGTTCTTACACTGCCATGATACTAGCCTTGGTCCGATGAATTGACATCCACCAATTGTTGATTTTATGTTACTGTTACATCCACCATAGTCACTGTATGAGAATGAGTAGAGTGTAAAGTCACCATCCTTTGCATACGAAAGACCAAGTCCTGGTTTTCCTTTGAGGTATCTAAAAATCCTTTTTACAGCATTCAGATGAGACTCCCTTGGATCAGATTGGTACCTAGCACACACACACACACATAGCAAACATAATGTTAGGTCTACTAGCAGTTAGATACATAAGTGAACCTATCATTGATCTATATAGTTTTTGATCAATAGTATCAAGAACAATCTTGTCAATTGTTGATGCTGGTGTTTTGCATGAGGATACTTCAGCAAGATTGAATTTCTTCAAAATTTGATGTATTTATTTTTCTTGATTGATGAATATCTCATCTGGTTTTTGATGAACTTGAAGACCAAGAAAGAAGGTTAATTCACCCATTGAACTCATCTGAAATTCAGATTTCATCAGCTTTTCGAAGTTTACACACAATCTCTTATTTGTTGAGCCAAATATGATGTCATCAACATATATTTGAACAACTAAGAGATCTTGATGTTCTTGTTTAAGAAAGAGTGTCTGATAAGTTGTTCCTCTTTTGTAGCCATGCTTGAGCAAGAAAGATGATAGTGTTTCTTACCATTTTCTTGGTGCTTGATGAAGATCATACAAGGCTTTATCTAGCTTGTATACCCTATGAGGATAATGAGGATCTTCAAAACCAGGGGGTTGTGACACATAAACTTCCTCATCAATCTTCCCATATAGGAATGCACACTTGACATCCATTTGATACACAGTGAACTTCTTATATGATGCATAGGCTAGAAACACTCTTATGGCCTCAGTTCTTGCAACTGGTGCAAAAACATCATCATAATCTATTCCTTCTTCTTGTGTGTATCCTTGTGCAATCAACCTTGTTTTGTTTCTTACAATAATCCCTCTATCATCCAGTTTGTTGACCTTCATGCAAATCAACTAGAGACCATACCTTTTGTTTTCTAAATTGTTGAAGCTCTTCTTGCATAGCTTCAATCCAACTATTGTCTTTTAAGGCAACAGTGATATTTGGAGGGACCAGTTGAGAAAGAAAACAACTGAAGAGACAAAGATTGGCAGTACCACTTTGGCTCCTTGTAGTTCTCTTTGTAAGATCTCCAATGATGTTGATTCAACTAGCATAGATGATTCAACTAGCATAGATGATTCCAGGTTAGTCATTTCCATTGCCTCAGACTCATCCAATCCATGTTGAGAGTTAAAAAATAGTCAAATTGCTCAACATGAGGTGAAGGATCATGAGTGTCTTCTGTATGGGCTGTAGAAGCATCTCCAGTATTGGTTTTCTCTTCCGCAGGAACTTCTTCGGAATCATTTTGCTCTTCCGTAGGAGTTACAGGAACTTCTCCGGAATTATTTTGTTCTTCCGTAGGAGTTACAGGAACTTCTCCGAATGATAAGTGAGGACATGAAACATTTTCAATATTTGTTGTATTCACTTGAGAGCATGGATCTGTTGAAGGGACAACATTCACATCTTTGGATGCATGATGTTCATTTCCACATGTAGTGTCTCCAGCTGCTGCTGATGTGTTTCCACCCGAGGATGGATGTATCCTTGGAGGATGAGTAGATAATGTGACTTCAGTCATATGAGGTGGAACAAATGGATAACATACTTCATCAGATCCTGTAGTGTTCAAATGATCATAGTTAAATGATTTAGATAAAGCATCTATGTCAAACAACGATGATGAACCTTTAACAGACTTAGTAAATATAGATTCATCAAACGACACATTAGGAGTTTCTTCCATAATGTTATGTTGTGGAATATAAATCCTATAAGATTTAGATTTCGAAGAGTATCCAACAAAGAAATCATCATATGTTTTTTCTGAAAATTTTCCCAATGACTCCTTTATGTTTAAAACAGATACATGACATCCAAAGACTATAAGATATCCTATGTATGGTTTTCTTTTAAACAAGAGCTCATATGGAATTTTGTTATGTTCTTTGATAACTAATGTTCTATTTTGAACATTGCATGCAGTATTCACAGCCTCAGCCTGAAGGGATCGAGATCTAGTTTGATCAATTAGATTAGGATTTGCAGCGGAAAAGCACACGAATTAGACGGAATTCTAGCAAGAATAATATGAATATTCAATCAAACAGTAACAGTTATAGAGAGAGAGTTTTCTGCAAAAAAGAATGTTTTTATTCATGCACAAGCTTCCCGTACGGGGAAATTAGGTCAACATTCCTTTAATAAGGAATGTGACATCAGCTGACGTCACTTGATAGTGACATCTAACTGATTTATACAAACAACTGAAAGTAAACAAAACTAGTGAAGATGTCCACATCAACTGAGAACACCTTCATTAAAAGCCAAATATAAGCTAACATTACAACTACTGAAGTTATAACATCTGAAGTGTAAGAACTTCAGATGCTTTACATAATATAAAACTACTGAATACAAACTACTGAAATGTAAACCATCACAACTACTAAAGAGAACTACTTCAGCTGTTGTGACAACTTCTAAGAACTTGATCTTCAGACTTTGTCTTCAGCAGTTGTCTTTAGACTTTGTCTTCAGACTTTGTCTTCAGCAGTTGTCTTCAGACTTTGTCTTCAGACTTTGTCTTCAGACTTTGTCTTCAGACTTTGTCTTCAGACTTTGTCTTCAGACTTTGTCTTCAGACTTTGTCTTCAGCTGTTGTAGATCACTTCAGTTGTTTTGATGTCTGTGGGACTTAAATATATATTTGATCTGGCTCATTGGTTCTTTTGGTCCAACAAACTCCCCCTGAACGAATGCAGCCAAAACCTTTAAAATTATTGAGGTCCCACTTATTGGCAGAAACAAAATCTGGATCAGCTCAGAATTCTTCAATATAAGCTGAGGCCAGGGAAGAGATTTCAAAAGGTTTGATTGGCAAAGGATGAAAGGGAACTCTGTCTTGGGGAATAGGAGACAGAGCTGTTACCCCATCCATGAAACCTACTTCCCAATGATAAGTCTATAAGACTCTCTGACATAGGCCTCAAGGAAAACAACTTGTTCTTCCATTGTGAGTTCTTCAGCTCCACTTTCAAAGAAGAACTTAGGCCCATAGTACTCAGATAAGTACTTAATATGCTTTCCATTTTTTAGCTCCACAGTTGTTATCTCTCTGTATGCAAACTCATCAGGATGAGTGCCTTCAAGCAATAACTGGAGCTCATTTCTTCTTATTTCTTCAAGCTTCTTGTAGATTAACCCCTTCTTTACCATTTTGTTTTCTAGTAAAGTTTGTGGAGTCATTTTAGACTTGTAAGCTCTCTTGAAGTCATCAAGGATTTCCCATGGTGACACTACAATGGCCAGCATTATCACAACATCTACAATCTTCTTACTTGGCCGTTGTATCTGCTTGGAATCTTCATTTTGTGAATTCTGTCACTTACTCTGGGGTCAGGCCAAATTCTCACTCTCTCTTTCTGATATTGGAATGTAAATCTGAGAGCATACAACCTCTGAGCATGTTTCTTCATAGCTTGTATGGATGAAAACTTGGGAAACTCTTTATCAATCATCCTTAACAGCTACTCATCATGTTGTTTGTGTTGTTGTTCTTCTTCAAGTTTGACTTTTACCATTTGCCTTTGGAAGTCAGGTGTGATGGTTATTGGTTGACTCCTAGGCTTAAGCATTTTTATTTTGAGAACAGCAGAGAGTGGCAGACTATATCCTCATCATCTTCTTCTTCTTCTTCTTCCATCCTCAACACCCTTCTCTTCCTCTTGGGTGCATCATTGGTAGTGGGTTGAGTAGGTTTCTTAGGTAAAGGAGTTGGTTTTGAGGGTTGTGAGGGTGGTTGTTTTGGTTTGGGTGATTGTGCAGGCTGCTCTTGCATCTTGGATATGAGTGATGCTTTGGATAATTTTGCCATATCAGTCCTTTTCCCATCACCAGCTTCATCAAGAGCTTCTATGATCAATCCTTTGTTAAATACTTCAGAAGAACAGATTCTGGTGGTTATCTCCAAAATACTGTCTCTGGACCATGACTTTATTTCAATGATTGACCTTCCCAGATGTTTTGATATAAATCTTGCCATAGTTTCCAGCCTTTCTCTTTCTTTCTCACTCCAACTTGCCCATCTTTGTTCAATCTCTTGAATCTCTTCTGATTTCAGAGTCAAGTTTGGCAGTGTCAAATCCTTGTCTGAAGAGTTGATCAATAATCTTATCCATAGATCTGCTATGTTGCTCATCAGCTTCTTTGATCAATTCTTCAAACTTTTTCTCACCTTCAGATTTTTCAGAGCTTTTCTTCCTCTTGTAGGTGATCATCTCCTTTTCTTTCTGCTCTTTTTTTGCTTCCTCTTCAGCTCTTTTTCTCTTGTCTACTTTCACTGACTTAGACTCTCCCTTTTTGGTTGCATTGGGTTCAGGGGTGTGAATGTCAGAAAGTCTCTTAGAAACAACAGCATCAACTAAAGATTGAAGATTTGAGGAAAGCCTCTCATCAATGGCTCGATTGACAATGTTTGTGATTATGGAAGTGATGAGAGGTAAGAATGTTTGAAAGGCAGCAACCATTTGCTCAAAGGGGTTCTGTCCCTGAGAAATGGCACCTGAAGCAGAGGCTGGTGGCAAATTTGTTGAGAGTGGCTCAGTGTTTGGGATAGTTTCAGGAGAAACTGCCATCTGTGGGTGAATGTGGGCAGATGGACTTGATGCTTGTGACATTTTGGCAAGCAGTTCTTGTAGTCTGCATACCTCAGTCTCAAGAATAGTATTGTGGGCTAGAACATCAAAGAAAAAACCCAGGTCATCATCAGCCTGTGCTGAATCAGCTGACCTCCTGATGAAATCAGCATGAACATGTGCTGAGTATAGATCAGTATTCACATGTGCCCCTATTTCTCGAAACTGGGGACTTCCTACCTCAGGATAATGTCCTTCATTGGCAGTTGCATCTGGTGAGGACTGAGAAATGATACCAGCTTCATCCTGATCATGTGCTGAACAAGGAGAAGAGGCAGCCTCACCAGATGTTCTAATCTCCTCCTCTACACAGGGAGATTGAACTCTGTAATTCCTGTGTTGTGAGTTATCAGCTACATTATAATCCTCTCCCTCAACTGTTGAGGTTTTCCCAGTAGTAATAGGTTTCTGGGGAGGGGTAGAGGAATGTAGTTGAGTCAGCACATGTGTAATAACCACAGTTGGGCTTGTAGGGGTGGCTTCAGTGGGAGATAGGTGTGAAAAGGATTGCACCTGGGGTGAATGGTGCTCTTCAATGGCAATCCTCTCAAGTGAGAGAGATTCTAGTAATGTGGTTTCCCTATTTTTGGTTGCATCAGGATCCTGTTGAGAGGATACCTGAGCGGTTTCAGCTGGTAGAGTCCTGGAAACTACAGGGGGATTACTACCCATAGTTTCAACCTACCTTTGTGTTGCAGGGGCATCGTCAGGGGACTCAACTCCCTGAGTAGCCTTTTTGGTTTGTTTGGAGTGAGGTTTGGAGGAGACTTTGGATCTGGAGGATGAGGCTGTGGGTACCTTCTGCTTGGGTTTTAACAGTTTGGCAGCCTCTTTGAGGTGTGGGTCAGAGTTGTGCCTGGAGTATACCTCTGGCAAAACTACCATAGCAGGGACTCCAAGACCAACAGGGCCATCTGATTGTAACTGATTCATGATTATGGCCATAAGAAACCTTGGATATAATAGCCATCTGTTAGCTAAAGGTTTCATTCCAGATCTTTTAATTCTAAAAATATAATTTCAGAAAAATTTAAGCTTTGGCGTTCAAGAATAGAATACAATACCTGCTGCCACCTGGATGACATTTGATCCCATGAAGAGGTTTTGGGGGCAAGACAAACATTGATCATGTGGAAGATTAGGCGTTCAGCATCATGGAAGTGCTTCTTCAGAATGGTTGTAGCACTTAGGTTGCCCTTATATCCATGGTTAATGAATGAGAGATCAATGGTGCCCTTCGGGTATTTGGTGACAAAGGTAGCATCATTCAGTTCTAGAGTTTGGCGAATGATAGCAGGAGTGACTACCACCTTCTTCTGGTTTACAAATGACTGGAGAGTGATCGTGACATCATTCTCACCAGTATGGATGGTGACATTTGTCTAGAATTGACGAAGAGAGTCGGGATAGATAGTTCGATTGAGAAGAAAAGCAGTTCGATACGGGGAATCAACCATCAGATCAATAGCATCATCAAACTTATTCCAAAAGGCCGTTTGTGAAGTAGGCAACACAGTTGTGTCATGGTTTGATTTGCATGGTCGCCATTAATGGAAGATGAACATTTGGCAATCGATTTATGAAAAGTTTGAAGTTAGGGTTAGGTATTATAGGTTAGGAAACGGCTGAAAGAAAACAGCTGAAAGTTTTGGTTTTAGTCATCAGTTGTTAGAAAACGACTGAAGACATGGTTTTAACTTTCAGGTGTTGTAAACAACTGAAGACTTGGTGTTTGTCATCAGTAGTTGAAAACTACTGAAGACTTGGTTTGGCTTCAGTTGTTTTGAAATGAAACAACAGTTGTTTGAAACAATTAGATTAATTAGATTAGGATTTGCAGCGGAATAGCACATGAATTAGACGAAATTCTAGCAAGAATAATATGAATATTCAATCAAACAGTAACAGTTATAGAGAGAGAGTTTTCTGCAAAAAGAATGTTTTCATTCATGCACAAGCTTCCCGTACGGGGAAATTAGGTCAACATTCCTTTTATAAGGAATGTGACATCAGCTGACGTCACTTGATAGTGACATCTAACTAATTTATACAAACAACTGAAAGTAAACAAAACTACTGAAGATGTCCACATCAACTGAGGACACCTTCATTAAAAGCCAAGTATAAGCTAACATTACAACTACTGAAGTTATAACATCTAAAGTGTAAAAAATTCAGATGCTTTACATAATATAAAACTACTGAATACAAACTACTGAAATGTAAACCATCACAACTACTGAAGAGAACTACTTCAGCTGTTGTGACAACTTCTGAGAACTTGATCTTCAGATTTTGTCTTCAGCAGTTGTCTTCAGACTTTGTCTTCAGCAATTGTCTTCAGACTTTGTCTTCAGCTGTTGTAGATCACTTCAATTGTTTTGATGTCTGTGGGACTTAAAGGTTTTTCTGATCTGGCTCATTGGTTCTTTTGGTCCAACACAGCCCAAAATGTGATGGGCAATTGTGAATCGGCTAGCATTGTTCTGGCTGCTTCAATGAGAGTTTTGTTTCTTCTTTCAGCAACTCTATTTTGTTATGGAATTCTTGGTGCATTGAATTGCATTGTAATACCTTTGCTCCTGCAAAAGGAATTAAATTCAAAATTGACAAATTCACTACCATTGTCACGCCAAAAAATTTAACTTTTGTATCAAGTTGATTCTCAATCTTGATCACAAAGTCCATTAATATTTTTGATGTTTCACTTTTTTGTTTTAAGAAAAAGAACCATGTGAATCTTGTGAAATCATCAACTATCACCAAAAAAATATTGCCTTTTTCCAATGCTCAACACATTGGTAGGACCAAATAGATCCATGTGAAGCAATTTGAGTGGTGTAGTGTTAGTATTGATAATTTAGGATTTATGTGACACTCTGTGTTGTTTTCCTTTGTAGCAAGAAGAATAGTGAGTTGAACAATGAAACTCTTTGTTTGGCAATCCAATGACCAGGTCATTTTTCACCAATTTATTCATGTTCCTCGTGTTAGAATGGACAAGCCTTTTATGCCATAATTGAGATACATCTTCTGATAGCTTAGATAGAAGGCATGTTTCATGTTTTGTGAGTGATGTGTTGTTCATATCCAAAACATAAGTGTTTTCTTTTCTTGCTGCTTTGAGGAGGATCCATTCTTCTGGAACATTAAATCTTAGCTTAAGAATGTAACAATTAGTATTATCAAACAATATGGTATAATTTTGATCACAAATTTGAGACACACTTAGTAAATTATACTTAATTTTCATAATAATTTACTTTCTTAAATTTGAGCACACCATTTGTTATCATTCCTTCACCATTAATTTTACCTCCCTTTTTATCCCCATCAAATGTCACATAAGAAGCATTTTTATGTTTGAAATCATGGAGAAGAGAACAGTTTCCTGTCATATGCCTGGAACAACCACTGTTAACATACCACTTGTTGTCAGCTCTCCAATATTGTTCCTGCATTCAAAAATAAATCAGTTAGAATTGACAACCCAAGTCTTAATGATCTTGGGTTTGTCAACAGTATCTAAAATAGTTACTCCTTCATGAACAAGTCTTGAAGTTTCAGTTTCAGTTTTGGTTGATTCATTCTGAGTTACTTCAGATGAGGATGATTCTGTTGAATGTGATGTTGATTAACTAGGTTCTTGTTTCCCAATTTTTTCTTGATTCAACGTAATTTTGTTTATTTGAGACTTTGGCTTTGATAATGAAACTTTATGATTAAATGTTTTACAATCTTTTGTTTTTGAATGAGGTATATGATTTTCCTTTTCAAATTTATCAAAGAATGCATCATCATCCTTTGTTTTCTTATCAGTCAAATCTACCCTTTTGTGAGATGTTTTTGACTACTGGAAAGTTGATCTTTTCTTCAAAGGATGAGCACTTGATGATGTTTTGTCCTTTGATTTTGACTTTGATTTTGGCACAGACTTCTTCAGTTTTGAATGCAGAAGTATAAAACTTGGTAGCATTTGTTTACTATAGCAAATGCGATTGGACAAAAGTTAAACATTAATTGACCCGATTATGACGTTGGTTTTTTTGAAATTGGAGTACCGAAAAAAATAACCCCATAGGAAAATGTTTCTGGTTCCGCCACTACATACATGTACAACAATGTGTTTTTGTTGCATATGGTTTAGCATAGTAGGCTATTCAAATCAATTTACAAGTGGTGCTCAAGTCAGTCATGAAACTACTTGGTGGTCATGTTACATGTTGTCCCGCAAATGAAAATGTCCAGGTTCGTCTTGAAAGAGGTAATCATCCAACCTGATTAGATCATTCTGCAATTTGTAATCTACATCAACATCACTGGGTGATGGTTTTCTATCATATTGTCTTGCTTTGGGGAGTTCTAAGTTGTTTGAATTGTACAAAAAAGAAAAACAAGCTTGGGTTACATATTGTATGATGAGCTTATACATGTTCATTTTTTCAAATAGTGCACTCAAAATATATTAGAATATGATGCCCTCAAAAATACTATCACAAATATCACAACTCTTCTGCAGTCAAAAGGGCCTTTACTGCCTCCTACTTTTCTTTTCCATATGTACCACAAACTGTTCTACCTGCATATCTAGAATTTGGCTGCAAAATAGCCTCTAACTTGATCAGTTTTTGATCTGCATAACAATGGCTTTTCAATGTGCTTTTATGTCCAAAATCAGGCTTCAAAAGTACCTCATGTTTGACCTTTTTAATCCTCGTTAGCTGTTGACCAAGGATGTGTTCAAGTCAAAATTTGAACAATAAAAAGGTTGTGTTCTAATTTGTTTGTCCTTCATCAAATTGATGGTAATCAATCTTCTCATAATCTGTTTAACTTTGTTATTTGTATTAGATAAGGTTGAGATATCTATATATAATTGTTCATGAAATCAATCATGGTTTTAGTAGAAATAAAAGGAACAAAGAGCATAAATGATGATGCAATTGGGAGAGGCTTGTTGCTGCTTTAGAGAGGTTACATGAGGTCAAAATAGAGAGAATGCAAAGAGCAAGTAGATGGTTATTATTCAAATCTAATGGGTAAATGTGTAAAAACGGAAAAACTTAAATGGGTAGAATGGGTCCTAAGTGACCGGAAGTTTATTTAAGTAGTTACTACCTCTTAAGTTGCTTTATTGAAAAAATTGGCCACAATGTATTCAAATACTAACCGTTACAACCTCAAGAATTGCTTTATTAGAAAACTATATTTGTAAATTCATTTGTATTTTACTTCATTATAATAATTGCTTAAAAGAATCTAAATGTCAACTCGACCCATTTTGACCCTTTTATCTAGATACACTTGTTGAAGAGCAACAAATATTTCAGTGTTACCAGGAAGGCATAACTTCTTAAGAGCAAAAGATCATAGAGCCCAACTTACTTTTTGTCGAGTTTATTAATTATGTTGTAAACTGTATGTAATATTTTGTAGAATTACAAAATTTGTTACATTGAATGTATGTTTTTTTAAATGTTACTTGATGTTTGGATTGGGGACAGTGGGTATCCAGAAAGATGAGATGATAAGTACTAGGTATATTTGATTTATAAATTTGATAAAATATATTACCACTCTATGATATCGAAACAAGTATGCCATAGCTTTTTATTTATAAATTCGATAAATTAGTAACTTATGTTTGGAAATTTCCAAGAGAATACGATGTTTAACACAAATTAAATAAGGTCTTCAACTATTACTAGGTTGTGGTCTTTTCTATTGACTATGCTATCAATATCTTAGAAAATATTCTTAATTGACATTTGACAAGACATGTATTTTGGAATTAAATTTTTGTTTCTTGATGCAGTTTAGGTGTCTCCTCGAGAACCCAGTTAAATGCGATATCAAGTACTAGGTATACTCTCAGCGGACCAATTACCACAAAATAGAAAAGTTACTGTTTGATTTTTGAAGTCCAGCTAATCACTTACGAATTCAAATGGTTGAATGTATTTGTAGTTCCTATGATGTAAAATATCAATATTCTATATCTTATGGTGACCGTACCAATGCTACAAAAATGAAAACCAACAAAAGTATACAAAAGATAACGAGAAGATTAATAAACTAAAGGGAAAATCAGTACCACATTGCACGTTTAAATAAGAAAATATAACAAAGCAAAAACTACATGTATGCAATATAGTGTCAAGATTATTAAAAAGGATATTTTGAAACCAATTAGATTTCAATGTGTCAAGACATATTTGAAAATTGTCGCCTACCGACCCGGTCTTGACGAAAATGGGCATTTGAAACTCGCTCGCCCGAAGTGGCATGCATGGGAAATCCAAAACTTGCATGGGATTCTTCCATTTTGGTGAAACATCAATTCAAAACCTATAATACCCTCTCAAAATCGTGTATTTAGGAAAAGAAATTTGCAATTGAAACTTATCATTTGACGAAAGGCATAGAATTAGCTACACACACAAACACCAACACTCTTGGTTTCATCGGTCTGCTTAAGATCTCTCAAATCAAAAACCCTGAGTCTCCGATCTTACCTCTCATCACCGGCTCCTTCTAATCGGGTATATCTTTCTTTGGCGTATCTTTATTTTTCTTATAATCGTGTGAATCTTTCTACTGTTGTCTTCATAGTCTCGGTCTTCATAATCAATTTTAATGAATTATGACTCTGATTCATGTTGTTTCTGATTTCAATTTGATTTATAACGTAAAATTATGTTGCAAAGAATCATGAAACTGATTTATATGCTGGTCCTCAATTTTGGCTGTTGGTCTGCATAGATCTTGGTGTGCTAAAAAATTTTGCCTCAAAATTTGAGGTGCTCGATGACGGTACTCCAAAAGAAAGTTATGTGGTGGATGATCTTGGTGTCCTAAATAGGGTCACGTGAGATAATTCTAAAAAATGGTGTACCGAAAGATCATTCAAATTAACTTCGTTACTCCTCACAAGTTCATAGTTTGTGCACACCAAGTGCTCGATCTAATTGTTGCCTGTAATAAATGAAACTTTATCTATTTGTTTAAACTAGTATTAAGCTCTCGCGTTGCGGCGGGGGCGTAAAATTATGCTAAGTAGCATCAATGTTATATCATCGTTAGCGACCATCAACAATGGTAAAACTCGTATTAGAAAATATATAAAGATGAAAAAAATAAAATTGAACGGAAAATAATCATAAGACATTAAACCATGCACGCGAACCGTAAAACATTAAAAACAATAATTAAAAATAACTAAGTGTATGTAGGACTCGCGCTTTGTAACGGGGCCGTAAACAGGAAAAAAAAAGACGGGAAAACGTTAAACCACATGCGTACGTTACAGTATGTTAACTCGTAAAATTTAGATCGAAACGTAGAATGGAAAAATTGTAAAATATGAAAAGAATTGGGGGCCAAAGTTAAAAATGAAAAAAATATAGGGGTTAAAATGTAAAAGAGATAAATGTTTTAAGGTTTAAAGTAAAAAATTAAAGATAAAAAACAAAATTGGGTACAAACACTAAAACCAAGGTACAAATCATGATAGCATAAAAATTAATGGTTAGTAATATATATAATAAAGGTATAATTATCAAAACTTAAGATACAATCTTTATGCAAAAAGATTATTGGTAATTAGTAATATTGTAATCTCAGTGCGTTGCTTTTTTATTTCACCCTTCTGATAAAACATTTTAAGCGGGGTGTTTGGAACTTATTTTCAAGATGATTATTTTTTTTGTTTAAGTAATCGGTTAATAATTAGGTGTTTTAAGTTTTATATGTGTAAGTAATTTTTCTTTAACCAAAATCTCATCTCTCTCAAATTGTTTAACACAAGTAAATTTCACATATGAATTGCTTAACAAAATAACACTTTTGATTTCGGTACAAGAATTAAGACAAGTAAATTTCACATAAGAAATATATACAAGAAATATATATAAAGTTTAATAACTTATATTAACATTAATTATTGAGTAAAAAGATATTGAGTAAAAAGATATTGAGTAAAAAATATAATATTATATATTTTAATTATTAAGTAGAATAATTTAATAAATAAAATAGTGTGGGGTATAACGGGTTGGGTAAACGGATAAATAATACAATTCCATACCCGTGAAAAAAATAAATAACAATCTCATACCCGGTCCCATAATGCTTCCCGAATCATATATCCGTCTAAAATGCCTCGGTTTTCAGGTATTTTGTCGGTTTCGGACTTGATTGTCATCCCTACTTAGAGGCTGTTGGTTAGTCACTGAATCATTTTATTAAAAAATATCTTTTAATTATACATTTTCATCTTTTAATGGTTTGATTTTAAGGAAAAATGGATAAAAATATTTCTTATAAATAATATAACTCTATAAGTGTCGGTGTTCAGCTCAATCACCACACCACCTCCAACCCATCCTCCTTGCTTCGGATATACTGTTGTTAGTAACAGATTAGGTAGTTAATTAAGACTGTAACTCTAACATTAGCTTATCTCTATCAACGATCGAAAGTAACCTTTGAATTTGCAGGTGAAATGGATTACACCAATCCCTTATTCATTAATGATGATAGTTCGGATTCGGGAACATCTTCATCCGTTACTTATATACACAAAGATGCTGAGACTCGAGCGAGAGATTTACAAGGACAACTTCAAAATACTTTCATAAAGATATTCAATACAGAATTACCAACTTTGGTAATACTAAAATTTATATTTATTATATTGGTTGACTTTATGTGTCAACATCTCACATCTTACACTCTTTGTTGTAGAGCATTCCAAAAGAGTTTTTCGATTCACACCTCAATCATTTAAAGTTTACGAACAACACTATTAAGTTGTTCATCCAACATGAAGATAGAAATATACATGAAATCTCATGCTTGAAATCTTCGCGTAAGCTTACTGCAGGGTGGAAAATATTTCAAGATGGACTTAATTTATGCATAGGAGATGTTATGATCTTCCATCTTGTTACACACCGTCACTTCAAGGTTGCAATGAATCTTGTTCTTTTACGTATATGTATTTTCTTCATATATGTGGTGTTGTTTATAATGTTGGTTTTCAATTTATAGGTCTATATTGAAAGGAAATAGCTTCATTGAGAGGTTTGAAGATTTGCTAATCTCATGGAAGCTCATACTCTAATTGCCAGATCAAACATCGAGACTAAAAGAATCGATTTTGTCACTAAAGACTTTTGCTCAATTGTTGCCATTTTTTGAGTGTTTTCTTTCATATGTATAATGCACATATATATAACACATTCGGTTTGTTTGCACGTCTGTATATCTCTTAAACGTCATCTTTAAAGGCTTGATTACGGTTATTATGAATTTGAATTGATGAGAATCTCAAAAATATAGTAAAAAGGCGTAATGTTTGAAAAATGGTATATAATTTGAACGTGAATATTGGGTTAGAAATCACTGCTACTGATACTGTCATTGATGTTGTTGTTATTGTTGTTGTTGTTGTCGGTGTTGTTGTTGTTGTTGTCGTCGTCGTCGTTGTCGTCGTTGTTGTTGTCGTTGTTGTCGTAGTTATTGTTGTTGTTGTTGTTTTTGTCGTTGCTGTTGTTGTAATATAATAATAATAATAATAATAATAATAATAATAATAATAATAATAATAATAATAGTTATAGATATAGTTATAGCTGTAGCTGTAGCTATGGCTGTAGCTATAGCTGTGGCTGTAGCTATAGTTGTAGCTGTAGCTATGGCTGTGGCTGTGGCTGTAGCTGTAGCGATAGTTGTGGCTGTAGCTGTAGTTGTGGTTGTAGCTGTAGCTGTAGCTATAGTTATAGTTGTAGTTATAGTTGTAGCTGTAGCTATAGCTGTAGTTGTGGTTGTAGTTGTGGCTGTAGCTGTCGTTGTAGCTGTAGCTGTGGTTGTAGCTGTGGCTGTAGCTGTGGCTGTAGCTATGGCTGTAGCTGTACTTGTAGCTGTAGCTGTATTTATGGTTGTGGCCGTGGCTGTGGTTATGGCTGTAGTTGTAGATGTAGTTATGGTTGTAGTTGTGGCTGTAGCTGTCGCTGTAGCTGTAGTTGTAGCTGTAACTGTGGCTGTAGCTGTAGATGTAGCTGTGGTTGTAGTTGTAGCTATAGTTATGGCTGTGGCGATAGTTGTAGCTATAGCTGTGGCTGTAGCTATGGTTGTAGTTGTAGCCGTAGCTAGGGCTGTAGCCGTAGCTCTAGCTTTAGCTGTAGTTGTAGTAGTACTCGTAGCCGTAGCCGTAGCTGTAGCCGTAGCTGTAATTGTAGCCGTAGCCATAGCCGTAACCGTGGCCGTAGTCATAGCCAAAGCCGTAGCCATAGCTGTCGCTGTAGCTGTAGCTGAGTGGCATTAAGAAACCACAACTAAACCACCATTACAAGAATAGGCACGTCGAGTAAAAAGATTTCGGAACCTCATGGAAACTAGAACTCTGACAGTCAGATAAAAAATCATGACTTAGAGGTCCAATTCCGTCATCAAAGACACTTGCTCGAATGTTGTCATTTTTTGAGTGTTTTCTTTTCTATGTATAATCCACGTATATGTCACAAACTCCGTCTGTTTTCTTTTCTGGACATCTCTTAAAAGTCATCTTTTATAGGCATGATAACTCTCATTATGAATTTGAACTTCTGAGATCCTTGAAAAGCTTGTAAAAAGGCGTAACGTTTAAAATGGTATAAGATATGAATGTGAAAATATCGGGTTAGGAGTCGCGTTAACAAACAACAACAAAACCACCTACGAAAGTATAGACACGTCGAGTAAAAAGATTTTGGAACCTCATGCAAGCTGGAACTCTGATAGTCAGATAAAAAATCGTGACTTAGAGGTCCGATTCCGTCACTAAGACACTTGCTCGAATCTTGCCATTTTTTGAGTGTTTTCTATTCAATGTATAATCCACGTATATGTCACAGACTCCGTCTGTTTTTTTTCTAGACATCTTTTAAACGTCATCTTTTATAGGCATGATAACGCTCATTATGAATTTGAATTTCCGAGAAACTCGAAAAGCTAGTAAAAAGACGTAAGGTATAAAATGGTGTAAGATTTGAATGTGAATATATCAGGTTTGGAGTAAGAAACCACAACAAAACACCCTTTGGAAGAATAGGCACGTCGAGTAAAAAGATTTCGGAACCTCATGGAAACTGAAACTCTGGCAGTCAGATAAAAAATCATGACTTAGAGGTCCAATTCCGTCAGTAAAGACACTTGCTCGAATGTTGCCATTTTTTGAGTGTTTCTCTTTTCTATGTATAATCCACGTATATGTCACAGACTCCGTCTGTTTTCATTTCTGGACATCTTTTAAATGTCATCTTTTATAGGCATGATAACTCTCATTATGAATATGAATTTCTAAGAACCTTGAAAAGCTTGTAAAAAGACGTAAGGTTTAAAATGGTATAAGATTTGAATGTGAATATAGCGGGTTAGGAGTCGTGTTAAGAAACCATAACAAAACCACCTTCGAAATATAAACACATCGAGTAAAAAGATTTTGGAACCTCAATGGAAGCGGACACTCTAACAGTCAGATAAAAAATCGTGACTTAGAGGTCCGATTCCGTGAGTAAAGACACTTGCTCGAATGTTGCCATTTTTTGAGTGTTTTCTATTATATGTATAGTCCACGTATATGTCATAGACTCCGTCTGTTTTCTTTTCTATACATCTATTAAACGTCATCTTTTATATGCATGATAACGCTCATTATGAATTTGAATTTCCGAGAAACTCGAAAAGCTAGTAAAAAGGCGTAATGTTTAAAATGGTGTAAGATTTGAATGTGAATATATCGGGTTAGGAGTTGCGTTAAGAAACCACAACGAAAGCACCTTCGATAGAATAGACACGTTGAGTAAAAAGATTTTGGAATCTCATGGAAGCTGGAACTCTGACAGTCAGATAAAAAATCATGACTTGGAGGACCGATTCTGTTAGTAAAGACACTTTCTCGAATGTTTTCGTTTTTTGAGTTTTTTCTTTTCTATGTATAATCCACGTATATGACACAGACTCCATCTGTTTTATTTTCTGGACATCTCTTAAAAGTCATCTTTTTTAGGCATGATAATGCTGATTTTGAATTTGAATTTCCGAGAACCTCGAAAAGCTAGTAAAAAGGCGTAAGGTTTATAATGGTATAAGATTTGAATGTGAATATATCGGTGTAAGGCCCCGTTCCCGGGCACCTCATGGTTGGTCATTCATTGCACTTAAAACATTTTAAAACGTACATTTATTTTGCAGCGGAATTTAAAACATTTATTAATAACTAAAACATGTCATTTACAACACTTGTTTTCATCTCAAAATACAAGACATGTCAAAATACGGATGCCAGCCTCAAAATGCTCCCAGTAGCTTATGCATCCATGCCTGCAACTTCTCAGCATCAACATATACCTGCCAACTATCATGCATACAAAAGTCAGCGACGCTGAGTGAGTTCTAGTTTTATAATAAAACATACCGTTCTTTGTAAAAACCGTTCTTTACTTTATTTCAAAACATACTATACTTTACAACCGTTCGTGATCATGCATCATACGTACATACAGATAATATCATTATTATCTCATCATTACGTTCATTAACTTCATTCGTTCAACGTATTACATTATCGTTCACTTCTCTTTCTAGATCCGGTCAGACTTTACCCTCTTCGTGGCACTCAGCCACGATTACTGAGGTCGAATGACAAGGATCATGTTTAGTACTTTATTACGATAATTCATTTACGTTCATTTCATACATTCGTTCTTTCATACATGATCTTTCGTTCATTACTCTTTATTACTCGAATTTTGTCTCGTGCAACCCGACTCATGTCCGAAGACTGACACAGCACCGGGATACGTGACAAAGATCCCATATGAGTCAACCACGGGGATTGAACTCTATCCGAGTCTGTTACAACACAAAGTCACTCACCTCATTATCTCGTCTCATGCAATATCCCCGATTCATGTCCGAAGACTGATACTGTGCCGGGGCCTGATAAACAAACCCCCGACTCATGTCCGAAGAGTGACACAGTACCGGGATACGCGACACGGATCTTATCATCCGTCACTTTCGTCATATGCAATACTCCTGACTCATGTCCAAAGACTGATACTGTGCCGGGGCCTGCTCACAAACCCCCGACTCATGTCCGAAGACTTACACAATACCAGAGTACGCGATGTGTATCTTGTCTCATGCAATACCCCCGACTTATGTCCGAAGACTGATACTGTGCCGGGGCCTGCTCACAAACCCCCGACTCATGTCCGAAGACTGTCACAGTACCGGGATACGCGAAAAGGACCTCTTTCGAGTCTGTTGCGACACAGAGTCGCTCACCTCAAACATATGCTTGGCCTTATGCCACACCCCCGAAGTTATACGTAACTCGGGTAACAACACCCCTACTGAAGTGGGTAACAATACCCCCACCGAAGTGGGTAACATCACCCCCATCGAAGTGGGTAACAACACCCCCACCGAAGTGGGTAACAACACCCCCACCGAAGTGGGTAACAACACTAAAGGTCAGTCACAAAGACTGGAACCCCTGCGTGCACACTTTAGGATTTGCTGAACCTCACGCGGTAGAGCTTAAGGCAATTAGAGCCGTGCACCTCTGTACATATTGCTTGCAAGCCTTTCTATACTTTCTTTTTTATTCATTCATTTATTCATGCATGCATTCAATCATTACGTTCCTCTTTTCATTATCTTCCACTTTGTGTTACATAATACTTTCATTACATTTATTAACATTCAACGCAAAGCCAATGGAAGACATAATACATAATAAGGAACATACATAAACATAAACATGCACCATCACCAATACAGGCACATCATACATGCATAACACACATCAAACATAAGCCATCACATCATAACCAGGCCTATCTCCCCATTTTACCCCTTAAAAATCACTTAGAAAACCTTAAGTCCAAATTGGGCGCATAGGACCTTCCAGGCGCATGGGCATAAAAATTCTAAGTGTAAAACAATCTGGGTGCATGGGCACTATTTGGGCGCTTCTGCCCTGTTTAGACGCATGGCACCTGTTCAGGCGCATCACCAACACTTAGCCGTTTCAGTCACTTGGGCGCATGGCATTATTTAGGCGCATGGCCAACACTTAGTTGTTTCAATAACTTGGGTGCATGGCCAACACTTGGACGCATGGCCAACACTTGGGCGCATGGCCAACACTTGGGCGCATGGCCAACACTTAGACGCATGGGCCACTGTTTAGGCGCATGGACCTCCTCTGGGCGCATGGCCAACACTTAGACGCGTGGGCCAACATGCTGGGCGCATGGGCCACTGTTTGGGTGCATGAGCCACCTCTAGGCGCATGGACCACTGTTCATGTTCATCAGAACGTTCTGAAATCTTTTCTTTGTCATCAACATCACTCAATTATCATTCTAATCATACCCAAACACAGATCTAACATACTAAGGCCATCTAAGCATGCTAATCATCATCACTAACCCATATTCAACACTATAACATACATACATACATACATCATTTCGAACATATTGTTGTAAACCCACAGTTTCTTTCAAAATGTTTACTTAGTATGCATAATAGCCCCAAATCAGTTGAAAATCAGTAAAAGAGGGGTTCTAGAAACTCAAGTTGAAGCAGGTCTTCATGCTAGTCACTTCTATTAGAAGATTAAACTCCAAGTTCTCGAGAACAATTCTAAATCATCAAGAATCTTGGTCAAGAGGTTGTGAATTTGGTTTAAACCGAACAAACATCAAGAAGACTTACATTTTACAGCTTCTTCTTCCTCTTTCTCTCTCTCTAGAACCGAGAGTCTCTCTCTTCTTCTTTTCAGCCGTGAAGAAGAATGAAGAAGAAATAATGGGCAACCATGCACCTTAAATCTTTAAAATAATAAAAGTGTACTTTGTACACTTTTTCCCCTTCCACTTGTGCACAATTTCTATTCTTTGTATTTAGTTTTCTTTTCTTTTCGTTTAAGTAGAAATTTCGGGGTGTTACAAGTCTACCCCCTTAAAGAGGTTTCATCCCTGAAACCTGTCGCTCCTCGAACAGTTATGGATAACACTGTCTCACCTCTTCTTTGATCTCGCATTTAAACTTAGATCCCTTTAGGCTTCACTGCACCCGCACAAGTGAAACCATCATCCTCCTTAGCCTATTCTCTTCTTCTTATTAGTAATGGTCACCAGTTGCTCCTCGTGGTTGGATACTCTGTCCATCTCAGTGTTCTCTGGTAGCATGATCATATCATCATCAGTTGAGCTCTTTCTTAGACGAGACGCATGGAACATCAGATGAATTCCACTTAACTTATCAGGTAGCTCCAGTCTATGTGTCACTCCTCCTACCTGAGCAACAACTTGGAATGACCCTCTACACTTTAATGTGAGCTTTACTCAATTTTCAAATCAAGCAATCCGCTTTCCTAGTCAAAGCCTTCGTCATAATTCATTGTCGTAGGTCATCAACGAACTCTGGTCGTGCACAGTTGATCAATCCATCTCCTCGCAATACTTGGGGTTTGAGTCATAGAAAACTGATCAACTCACCCGGAGATGCATGTCTACCTACCTATGTCTGTCTTGAACAACCTAGTAGGAACAAGCGCGCTCTCTCAATTCTATCGCGCAATCCCCTAGGGCATTAGGTAACCTGGTAGACTTACTAATAACAATTCTTACATCGAAGGGCTCATCGATCTTCCTACCCCTAATGTGCAACATCACGGAAAATAGCGGCAACAAAACTAGTACTAGCTTCACAATTAAAGCATGCATAAATCTAAACTTGCAAGAACATACCTGACGTTACCTCGGAGTCTGACCTAGCCTCCTCCCAGTCATAGCGAAGGCTCTAACATTCATCCTCTGTTTTCCTTCCTCGTACCGGAGCTTCCTACCCTCAACTTCTTGCAGTCTCTGCTCATATGTCTTGTCTTGCCACAGTCGTAGCATTTAGACATCTGACAGTCCCTCACCCTTGACATCTCTTAAACATCATCTTTTATAGGCATGATAACACTCATTATGAATTTGAATTTTCGAGAAACTCGAAAAGCTAGTAAAAAGGCGTAAGGTTTAAAATGGTGTAAGATTTGAATGTGAATATATCGGGTTAGGAGTCGCGTTAAGAAACCATAACAAAACCACCTTTGCAAGAATAGGCACATCGAGAAAAAAGATTTTGGAACCTCATGGAAACTGGAACTCTGGTAGTCAGATAAAAAATAATGACTTAGAGGTCCAATTCTGCTAGTAAAGACACTTGCTCGAATATTGCCATTTTTTGAGTGTTTTATTTTCTATATATAATCCACGTATATGTCACAGACTCCGTCTGTTTTCATTTCTAGACATCTCTTAAATGTCATCTTTTATAGGCATGATAACTCTCATTATGAATATTAATTTCTAAGAACCTCGAAAAGCTTGTAAAAAAGGTAAGGTTTAAAATGGTATAAGACTTGAATGTGAATATATCGGGTTAGGAGTCGCGTTAAGAAACAACAACAAAACAACCTTTGATAGTATAGACATGTCAAGTAAAAAGATTTTGGAACCTCATGGAAGCTGGAACTCTCACAGTCAGATAAAAAATCATGACTTAGAAGTGCAATTCCGTCAATAAAGACACTTGCTCGAATGTTGCCATTTTGTGAGTGTTTACTATTCTATGTATAATCCACGTATATGTCACAGACTCCCTCTTTTTTCTTTTCTGGACATCTCTTAAACTTCATCTTTTATAGGCATGATAACACTCATTATGAATTTGAATTTCCGAGAACCACGAAAAGCTAGTAAAAAGGCGTAAGGTTTAAAATGGTGTAAGATTTGAATATGAATATATCGGGTTACAAGTCGCATTAAGAAACCACAACAAAACCACCTTCGAAAGTATAGTCACGTCGAGTAAAAAGATTTTGGAGCCTCATGGAAGCTGGAACTCTGACAGTTAGATAAAAAATCATGAATTAGAGGTCCGATTCCGTTAGCAAAGACACTTGCTCGAATGTTGCCTTTTTTGAGTGTTTTCTATTCTTTGTATAATCCACGTATATGTCACAGACTCCATCCGTTTTCTTTTCTAGACATCTCTTAAAATGTCATGTTTTATAGGCATGATAACGCTCATTATGAATTTGAATTTCCGAGAACCTCGAAAAGCAAGTAAAAATGCGTAATGTTTAAGATGGTGTAAGATTTGAATGTGAATATATCGGTTAGGAGTCGCGTTAAGAAAATACAACAAAACTACCTTTGCAAGAATAGGCACGTCGAGTAAAACGATTTCGGAACCTCATGGAAACCGGAACTCTGGAAGCCAGATAAAAAATAATGACTTGGAGGTTCAATTCCGTTAGTAAAGACACTTGCTCGAATATTGCCATTTTTTGAGTGTTTTCTATTCTATATATAATCCATGTATATGTCACAGACTCCGTCTGTTTTCATTTCTACATAATTCTTAAATGTCATCTTTTATAGGAATCATAACTCTCATTATGAATATTAATTTCTTCAGAATCTCGAAAAGATTGTAAAAAGGCGTAAGGTTTAAAATGGTATAAGATTTGAATATGAATATATCGGGTTAGGAGTCGCGTTAAAAAACAACAACAAAACAACCTTTGATAGTATAGACACGTCAAGTAAAAAGATTTTGGATCCTCATGGAAACTGGAACTCTAACAGTGAGATAAAAAATCATGACTTAGGTGTTGTTTGTTTTTTCTGCAGGAAAACGTCTGCAGTCTGCGGACCATATTTGCAGCAGAAGAGGTGGACCAAATGTCTGCAGTTTGCAATAAAAAGACTGTTTGTTTTTAACATCTGCAGAATATTCTGTAATCATACAAACAAACTAATCATACAAACAACTAATCATACAAACAAACTAATCATACAAACAAACTATTCATACAAACAAACTAACCATATACAAACTAATCCTATAAACAAACTAATCATACAAACAAACTAATCATACAAACAAACTAATCATACAAACAAACTAACTATATACAAACTAATCATATAAACAAACTAATCATACAAACAAACTAACCATATACAAACAAACTAATTATACAAACAACAAATAAAAAAAAATAAAAAAACGTACCTGCAGATCGAAGGGGAGGAAGGCGAAGGGGAGCAGCACGGTGGCGACAGGGTGCAGTGGCGCGGTGGCAACGGGGGGCGGTGGCGCGGTCGCGAATGGGGGAAGGGGAGCGGTCGCGAAGGGAGGCTGTTCGCGGTCGCGAAGGGGGGAAGGGGGAAGGCGGTCGCGAAGGGGGGAACGAGGCCGACTGTTTGTGGAGCGGTGGCGACGGTATCGACGGGAGGCGGTGGAGCGGTGGCGACGGGAGGGAGATGTTAGGGTTGTGTGTGTGAAGATGAAGATGGTTGTGAAGATGGGTGGGGAAGAAGTTAGGGCTCAAAAACAAATCAGAAGAGAAGAGGTTAGAAGATGTGTGAAGACATTGTTCCACCTCTTCTCCTTGCAGAGGTGAGGAAGACGTTTTTTAATGAAACGTCTTCCAAAAATCAAACAGTCTGCGAAGTTAAAACCTCTTCCCGCGTCTGCGAGCACGCAAATGAAGAGGTGGGGAAGAGGTTTTTTAAAAAAAACAAACACCCCCTTAGAAGTGCAATTCCGTCAATAAAGACACTTGCTCGAATGTTGCCATTTTTTGAGTGTTTACTATTCTATGTATAATCCACGTATATGTCATAGACTCCCTTTTTTTTTCTTTTCTGGACATCTCTTAAACGTCACCTTTTATAGGCATGATAACGCAAATTATGAATTTGAATTTCCGAGAACCATGAAAAGCTAGTAAAAAGGCGTAAGGTTTAAAATGATGTAAGATTTGAATATTAATATATCGGTTTACGAGTCGCATTAAGAAACCATAACAAAACCACCTTCGAAAGTATAGTCATGTCGAGTAAAAAGATTTTGGAGCCTCATGGAAGCTGGAACGCTAACAGTCAGATAAAAAATCATGACCTAGAGGTCCGATTCCGTCAGCAAAGACACTTGCTCGAATGTTGCCATTTTTTGATTGTTTTCTATTATATGTATAATCCAGGTATATGTCACAGACTCCATTCGTTTTCTTTTCTAGACATCTCTTAAACGTCATCTTTTACAGGCATGATAACGCTCATTATGAATTTGAATTTCCGATAACCTCAAAAAGCTAGTAAAAAGGCGTAAGGTTTGAAATGGTGTAAGATTTGAATGTGAATATATCGGGTTAGGAGTCGCATTAAGAAACCACAACAAAACCACCTTTGCAAGAATAGACACATCGAGTAAAACGATTTTGGAACCTCATGGAAACTGGAACTCTGCCAGTCAGATAAAAAATAATGACTTAGAGGTCCAATTCCGTTAGTAAAGACACTGCCTCGAATGTTGCCATTTTTTGAGTGTTTTCTTTTCTATGTATAATCCATGTATATGTCACCGAATCCGTCTATTTTTATTTATAGACATCCCTTAAATGCCATCTTTTATAGGCATGATAACTCTCATTATGAATATTAATTTCTGAGAACCTCGAAAAGCTTGTAAAAATGCGTAAGGTTTAAAATGGTATAAGATTTGAATTTGAATATATCGGGTTAGGAGTCATGTTAAGAAACCACAACAAAACAACCTTTGAAAGTATAGACACGTCAAGTAAATAGATTTTGGAACCTCATGGAAGCTGGAACTTTGACAGTCTGATAAAAAATCATGACTTAGAACTGCAATTCCGTCAATAAAGACACTTGCTCGAATGTTGTCATTTTTTGAGTGTTTATTATTCTATGTATATCCAAGTATATGTCACAGACTCCCTCTTTTTTCTTTTCTGGACATCTCTTAAACGTCATCTTTTATAGGTGATAGGATCAAATGAATCAATCTGTGATGATTTATAAACAGAATTCAATGAAATTCACACAAAGTAAGCAAATCAACACAAGATATCAATAAAATTCAAGTTTTCATTAATATCAAGCTAAGACAATTACAAGTATGAAAGCAGATTCGAATCTCTTGTGTATTCGTTACTATCTACCTGCAAATCTAAGCTATTTATACTGAAAACAAAAAGTAAAGGAACTAACAAATTACACAAATAGTCCCTATACTATTACAAACTATTAAAAGATAAATAAAGACAACATGTTAATCTTTCTTAGATCACTTAACAATACTCCCCCTAAGATTGAGATGGTCTTCTGTCTTCAAACTCTTCAAGCTTTGACTTCATCATTCAAAGTAATATTCTGGTTCTTCTTTGACTTTGAACATTGGCTTCTGTTTGTACATATCTAATTCTTTCAAAGCTTTTGATATTGTAGACTTGAATTTACTTGCAAGAATGCCTTGTTCGGGTTTAGCTTCATTTGTTTTAATCTCCATCTTGTTCATTCTTTCCAACATGTCTTTTGAAAGACATGAAATGTCAATATTAGTGTATAACTCAATAGGCTTGTTACTTTCCTTTGAGTATACTTCTAACACTCCTTTCCTTGATATTCCCATGAATTCAATATCTTTAATATCTTTCTTGACTATGTTGGCATAAGCAAGAGCTTTTCTCAAAGATATTCTTTCCATGGCAGCATTCATCATATTAATAATAGAAATGAAATATTCTTATCTTGCTCAGCTATTTCAGGAGATACTTTCTCAAATTTTTGTACAGACAAAAATGAAATATAACTTGGATGTAATAGCTTTAGTTCAAAAACTCCAAATAAAGTAATCATGTCCTCATCCCATCTTTCTAGATTTCGGACCAACTTAAGCTCAAATGTCTCAGTGTTATAAAACCATGGAGAATTGGCTTTGAGTTTTGATTACCATCTATCACTTTCAGACCAGGAGTTGTAACTTTCTCAAAATATTTGTCACAAAATTCAATCATAGAATGTTCTTCTTCTAAATGTACTCCCTTGAGCTTCTTGTTTTTCTTCAGAGTAGCAAAGTAATCTTTATCCTCTTGATCACATCTTGTGTTAAGAAAATTACTCGATCTATCCAATCCTCTTCGTAAAAATTCTACAAACATCTTGTCACATTTTGAATCAGAAGGATTGATCAGAGGTAATCTATTCAGCTCTTTTAAATCTTGCACCGGAAGTTTTATGATACTGGAGTAAAAATGATAAACATCACACATAACATTTACTCTCTTTATCAAAAATGCATCAAACACTTCATCATACTTCCATGCAATGATCTTTACTTGATTGGTAAAATCTGGAGCAATCATAGCATTTAACAATTCAGCAACTGATTATCCTTTTTGCAATATGTTTCTTACCAAGTCTCCGGTTGTTCTTGAACTATCAAGAATATGCCTTTGTTCAGTTGATGCTTTATAAGTTTGTCTTTCTGGATCAGCAAACATTTCTATTAATTCTTTCCTGTGAGCATGAACATCATCAAATCTTGACATTTGTTTGATCTCCTGAGGATTTAACATTCTTGTTCTCTTTGTTATTTCAAGATACTGAGGGTTATCTGTATCAAGTACTATCATTTTCTTCATTTGTTTCTTAGTCTCTTGAAAGCTTCCGACAAGATTCCTCAAAGATACAGATTGTAATCTCTTTAGCTTCCTCCAAGGGTAGTTTCTAGATTGCAACCATGATCTAAGAGCTGGAATACTCATATTATCTGGATCAGGATGGTGCAACTCAGAACTAGATAGTTCTTCTACATTTATTACTTCTTTTGCTCTTGTCCATTCACCATGCTCAACAACAATCTCATTTGGATCTATTGAAGCAACTGACTCTGCATAGATATATTTCTCATATTCATCGTTAATCTGAGAAACAGCCAGTCCATCCAAATATACTCGATTGTATTTCATGCTCACAAGATAATTATATCTTTCTTCAAAGTCTTGTGGTACTTTATCTTGTTCTTGAGTATGTTCTTGTGAAGAGAAGTGTGATACAAATTCAGCTTCATCAATATCTTCATTATCAAGAACTTCATCATACCAATCATCATTGTATATTTCCTCAATATCATCTAAACCATCAATCTGTTCTTGAACATTTTGTTCTTTAACAGATTCTTCAGTTCTTTGAAGCTTAGAAGAGGATTCAGTTTGAGAGATATCTTCTAATTCACTCACTTTCCTTTTGCCTTTTATTTGCTCAAGATTTTCATCAACATGCTGTCACACCCCCGCTAAGAGCGGAAACACGGGGATGTAACGAGACGGGAATCGTCATAACACATGGTAAGCGATAGAGATGCAATAATAATAATGACGACAAGCGTGTCATGACGACACCCGACAACAAGGGGACTTGTGTCGTGTTTAGTCAGTATTCATGACGACATAGCCATAAGCATAAGCATGATACATAAATCATAATACATAGATGATAAAATTGTATGCAATTCCCACAACCTGGGAACAAGTTACAAAGTATAATGTTGTTTGAAACAGATACATCAATTGTTTTTAAAATGACAAGTTCAGCCCGTAAATGCATCCTAGGGTCTCTACTAAGACAACACACCTAGAACCTCAGCTAGCATGATCACCTGAAAAGATATGCTCAAAATGGTCAACAAAATTGTTGGTGAGCTCGCAGGTTTAAAGTAAATAAGTAATTGATGCTGTATAAAGTTGTTGCAGAATACCGTGCATACAGTTATAAGTAAGCAAAATCACATGACAAGAGCTTTACAACCAAACCTAATGACGTACACAAAGAATCTTGTCGGAATATATTCACCCAAGGCCTGTTCCTGGCTTTTGTTGGTACTAACTAGTGTACCAACACGAGGGTGGGGGTGTCAACCCAGTAGTACTACCAATACCTAACCGTCGGTTCTCATACTGGAATTAAACGGTTGTAAGAAAGAACCACAAAGCAGACTCAAGCATGTATCAGATAATTACCCACAAACAGTAGCACGTTGATTCCAAGTATGTAAATTGTATGTATGTTGTACAGCATAGAAAACGGGCGAGCATACTTTTCCCCCATGTTTGTAAATGTTTGTAAAGTAGTATAAGCATAAAAAGGGGCCACGAGACTCACATGTTAAGTGGTAAGTATGAATGATCGAGATTCCCAACAGTTGTATGCAAAGAACAGTCAAACACCTATTGACAATTATTGTTAAGCATTAATGACGTATATAAAGTGTATAGTAATGTTTGGTCGGTTCGGGTTGTATCGGTTCGGTCGTGGGTAGCACACACACAAGCGGACACACGCATCAGATCTTATGTAGATCTAAGTACTAAGAGTAGTCGTCATTGCTTATGACATCCTTGTAAAGATCTCATTGTTATGAAAGATGGCACTTGTTAAGTATTTGTAGTTCCAAATGGGTTATCGGTAATTGTAAAATGTTAGGTTGATTTCAATTGAAATAGTATGTGCATGTTGATAGCGTTGACTTTAATCTTTGTGGTCAAGCAATGACACTTTTACTGATGTTACCTTATCATCATCAGACGTTCAAGAGGAAATTCACACTCAACATCATCAGTCACACAACAGGACCAGACGCTCGACTCAACGCTCCATTCGTACGAATCAACCTTCAATCGTACGGATCAGCTTCATTCGTACGGATCACCTTCATTCGTACGATTGAGTCTTCATTCGCATGACTGGCATTCAGTCGTACCACACAACACACATTCGCACAACCCAACCTCCATGCGCACGAATCAACCTTCAATCGTACGAATTAGCTACTTTCGTACGATTGAACCTTCATTCGTGCGATTGGACTCCAGTCGTGCGAAACACCCACAATCGCATACATTCAGTCGGTCACCTGACTCAATCGCACGCATTCATTCGTTCGAATGACTCATTCGCACACATACATACGATCGCACGACTCAGTCGCATGACGTCCCCAGTCGCATAACTCAGTCGCCCGAAAGACACAATCGCATGACTCAGTCGGACGACTCACCCAGTCGCACGACTCAGTCGCATGACTCAGTCGCATGACAGACCCAGTCGCCTGAACTGCAGGTTCGTGACTGCAGAAGTGCAGAGCAGCCTTCGGCTGCTCTGAGCACGGGTTTTACACAACAAGGACTTCTAGAAACACTCGACAAACATACACAAACATGAAACATAAGCAGAAGACCTCACACACACCCACACGACCTCATGTGTTCGGGTTGAACCCGAACACCCGAAACCCTAGTTTGGACAACCGTGAATAAGCAAGAAAAGGGGAAACCAAGGTTGTCTACCTGCTAGAATAGGGTAGACTAGGCTGTAGATGGAGTCTAGACGACAAGAACAAGACCAAGCGGGTTGGATTGGGTGCTAGAATGAAGAAGATGTCAAGAAGAAGGTGAAGAGGATGAAGAAGATGAAGATGAAATGAGATTAAGGGATGGAATATGGGTTTATATACCCAGCCCAAGTTTGCAAAAATGGCAAGTTTAGTCCCTGCACTTAACCCCCGAGTTTCCAAAGTTTGCTTCAGTTGAAAACGACTTTAAGATGTCCGTTATATTAAGGTCAAAAGCGTGTTTAATGGTAATTGATAGTTTAAAAATGATTTTATTAATGACAATGGTTGAAATTAAAAATGATATATTTGGTGGTAATGGTGATGAAGTTTATAAAAGGTTCATGCTTAGCACACTTTCACAGAGGAAATACAGGCACGAGGGTAATAAAACAGACATGATTCCTTAAAGCAAGAGTTCATGAAGAAGAGGAAGAATAATTAAAATAATTCTATGCTTAATTATGTCGTTCGACGGACCTTAAGGTGACGGGTGTCACAGTATCCCCCAGTTGAGAGAATTTCTTCCCGAAATTCAGCTGGAGTTAGGTCCAAGAGTGTCATCCACAAATAGGTGTGGGTATTTGATTTTCATTTGATCATCCCGTTCCCATTTAAACTCTGGCCCTCGTTTTGAATTCCACCTTAGGCGAACAATTGGTATTCTACTGCGCTTCAACTGTTTGACCTTACGATCCATGACCTCAATGGGTTCCTCAATAAAATGAAGCTTTTCGTCGATTTTGATATCCTCAATAGGTATGTGAAGTGATTCGTCAGCCAAACACTTCTTGAGGTTCGACACATGGAAAGTATCATGCACACCGTTGAGTTCTTGTGGTAACCTTAATCGGTAAGCCACTGGACCAATTCTTTCTGTAATCTCGAATGGTCCAACGTATCTTGGGGCTAACTTCCCTTTCTTTCCAAACCGAACAACTCCTTTCCAAGGAGAGACTTTGAGTAACACTTGGTCCCCAACGTTGAATTCTAGAGGCTTTCGACGATTGTCGGAGTAGCTCTTTTGTCGATCTCTAGCGGCTTTTAGTCTATCTTTGATTTGGAAGATCTTGTTGGTTGTTTCCTGAATGATCTCTGGGCCTGTTAGCTGACTCTCACCAATATCGGCCCAACAAACGGGTGTTCTACACTTCCTTCCGTACAACGCTTCGAACGGAGCACACCCAATGATGGTGTGGTAGCTGTTATTGTAAGAGAACTCAATCAATGGCAAATGAGTGTCCCAACTACTGCCAAAGTCGATTACACACGCTCTCAGCATGTCTTCCAGCGTTTGTATGGTTCGTTCACTTTGGCCATCTGTTTGAGGGTGATAGGCGGTACCCATGTCTAATCGAGTGCCCATCGCTTTTTGTAGTGTCTGCCAAAATCGTGAAGTGAATCGGCCGTCATGGTCGGATATGATTGACACCGGCACTCCGTGTCTTGTCACGATCTCTTTTATGTACAATCTCGCCAACTTGTCCATTTTGTAGTCTTCTCGGATTGGCAAGAAGTGTGCTGATTTCGTCATTCGATCCACTACGACCCATATCGAATCATGCCCGTTGTTCGCTCGAGGGAGTTTGGTAATGAAATCCATAGCTATGTTCTCCATTTCCATGCGGGAATCTCATGTTGCTGTAACAATCCTGATGGTTTCTGATGTTCAGCTTTAACTTTCGAGCAGGTCAAGCATCTGCTGACGTATGTGGCAATGTCTTTCTTCAGGCCTGGCCACCAGTACAGATATTTGAGATCGTGGTACATCTTGTCTGCGCCAGGATGAATAGAATATCGCGTCTTGTGTGCTTCATCCATGACCAAGGTACGTACACCTCCCTACTTGGGTACCCATATACGGTCCACGAAGTACTGTACACCATCGTCCTTGCACATCAGTTGTTTATCCAACCCTCGGAATTCTTCTCCCGCAAGGTTTTCTTCTTTCAACGCCTCAATTTGTGCAATTTGGATCTGAGCTTTCAAATTTGTTTGAATGGTCAATCCAAAGCTCGAGCACGTAGTGTTTTCACGCGTTCTTTGCGGCTTAGAGCATCAGCCACCACGTTAGCTTTTCCCGGATGATACCGGATTTCACAATCGTAGTCACTAAGAAGCTCTACCCAGCGTCGTTGTCGCATATTGAGTTCCTTCTGATCCAGAATATGTTGAAGGCTTTTATGATCTGTGTAGATGATGCATTTGGTTCCATACAGGTAATGCCTCCATATTTTAAGTGCGAATACTACAGCGCCCAACTCAAGATCATGAGTCGTGTAGTTCTTCTCGTGCACCTTAAGTTGTCGCGAAGCGTAGGCAATCACCTTATCTTTCTGCATTAGTACACATCCCAACCCTTGATGCGAAGCATCACAGTATACCACAAAGTTATCGGTTCCGTTTGGGAGGGACAACTTCTCTTTCAGTGTTTGGAACGCTTGTTCTTGTGCATGTCCCCAATCAAACTTCTGGTCTTTCTGAGTCAACAATGTCAATGGTTGAGCGATCTTTGAAAAGTTCTCAATGAAACAACGATAGTATCCGGCTAATCCTAAGAACTGCCGTATCTCCGAAGGTGTCTGGGGTGTATCCCATTTCTTTACCGCTTCGATCTTTCCGGGATCTACATGAATCCCGTCCTTGTTAACCACGTGACCCAAAAACTTCACCTCTCGCAGCCAAAATTCACAATTCGAGAACTTGGCGAAAAGTTTCTCTTCTCTTAACAGTTCCAGTATTGCCCGAAGGTGTTCTTCATGTTCCTCTTTCGATCGAGAGTAGATAAGTATGTCGTCAATGAATACATCACAAACTTATCCAAGTAAGGTTTGCACACCCGATTCATCAGGTCCATGAACACAGCCGGTGCGTTAGTCAATCCGAACGGCATGACCAAGAACTCATAGTGCCCATAACGAGTTCTAAATGTTGTCTTCGATACGTCCTCCTCGAAAACCCTTAGTTGGTGATATCCAGATCGAAGGACGATCTTGGAAAAATACGAAGCTCCTTGTAACTGATCAAACAGGTCATCGATCCTGGGGAGAGCATTCTGATTCTTCACAGTTAATTTGTTCAACTCACGGTAGTCGATGCACATACGGAACGACCCATCCTTCTTCTTGAAAAATAACACCGTGCTCCCCAAGGCGAGCGACTCGGCCGAATAAAACCCTTCTCCAGTAGTTCCTGTAACTGGCTAGATAACTCTTGCATTTCATACGGTGCCAACCGATACGGTGTCTTTGCTACCGGCGTAGCTCCAGGAACCAACTTAATACGAAATTCCACCTGCCGTGGAGGAGGCAAACCAGGCAAGTCATCAGGAAATACATCTAGGTAATCCCGCACTACAGGGATATCTGCCAATTTCTGCTCCTCTTCTTTCTTTTCCACCACATGAGCCAGAAAAGAGTAGCACTGTTTTCGTAAACTCTGGCGTGCTTTCATGCAGGAAATAAGCTTTAAGTTTCTCCCCGGTTTTTCTCCTTGAATTCTGAGTACTCCCCCGTCTGACATAGGGATTCACACTACCTTGTCCCGACAGACAATCTCGGCTCCGTGTTTCGACAACCAATCCATTCCCACAATCACGTCGAAACTTCCTAACTCGAAGGGTATCAAGTCTATATCGAAGGCGTGGTTCTCCAATATTATCGAGCACTTTCTAATAATCTCGTCGGCCTAAACAACCCTACCATTGGCTATTTCTACAGAGTAGCTAGTTTCTAGCCTACTAGGACTCAAATCAAGCAATTGCACAAACTCAGAAGATATAAAGCTATTGTCTGCTCCAGTGTCAAATAATACAGATGCAAAATGATTATTGAGTAAGTGCGTACCCGTGACAACATTTGGGTCCTGACGGGCATCATTGGCTCCAATGACAAAAGCGCGTCCCCGAGCCGCGTTCCCCTGGTTAGTCGGGCCTTGATTTCCAGCTATAGCCATAGTCTAATGCTGGTTGTTCCCTTGTTGGCCCGATGCCCGATTCAGTTTGGGGCACATGTTCCGGTAGTGATCAGGGCTTCCACACTCATAACAGCCCATGGCATTCCCGGCGGGGTTACCGCGTTGACTGGTGCGACCATATTCGGTGCTGTTCTGCAGTCTCTTGCTAATGTCCCGGCGTCTACAGTTAGCGCACACCCGGCACGGCATAGCTGGGGGATGATGAAAGTTGCACCTATCGCATCGGGGGTGCGAACCCAGATATTCTCGTCTGCCCTGGGTCACGACCAAAAATTTCTGGTTGTCTTGGCCCTTTTCTCGAATTTCCCGGCACTCGACTGGCTCGTTTCCCCAACTTCTTTCCTTTTCTCTGCTCCCCTGCCCAATACCCCTGTTCTCACCATCTCATCAGTTAGAGCGCCAGCCTTCAGAATTGCGTTCTGAATAGTAGGAGGAGCAGTAGCGGTTACCATTGCCCGGATTTGAGGTGCAAGTCCCCAAATATACCTCTCTATCCTTTTTGATTCTGGGGTGACTAGATGCAGAACCAACCTTGCTAGCTCATGAAAACGATCGGTGTAAGCTGCGTGCCCAGCCCCCACCATGGCATGGTTCCAAAACTCATGCTCAAGTTTTTGCATCTCGTTGAGAGGACAGTACTCCTCGGTGATTAGGGCTTTGAACTCATCCCACGACATTTGCATCGCCGATTCTCTTCCCCTAGCCTGAATCTGAGTGTTCCACCACATTAGTGTCTTGCCCTATAGTGAGCACGTGGCGTACTTAATCCTTTGACTGTCGAGGCATTCACTGATGTCGATCACGGCCTCCATCTTTTCAAGCCATCTGATCAGGGCTATGGCTCCACCTTTGCCATCAAACTCTCTTGGTTTACAAGCCGCATATTCCTTGTATGAACATCCCCGTCTAACATTCACAATTCCAGTTTTGTTACCGGCTGTACCACCATTTCCGGTCTCCTGATTGCTTTCGTTCCCAGTCGGGTTCCCGTTATCCTCGTTATCATTGCCACCATCCCCGTGGAGGTGATAATTCTGAAGAGCATCGCTCACTTGGGCCATGATAGTCGGAATCAGTGCGGCCAGCTGTTGAGCGATTAAGGCTACCATATCAGCGTTTCCTGCTCCTGGAGTGACATTGGTAGGACCATCACTTGTTCTCGGTGCTCTACCTCTACCTCTGCCTCTGCCTCTCGGGGCTTCACTTCCGCCACTGTTGCTGCGGGTAACTCTTCGAAGCGGCATGTTCTAATCATAAGAATAGCAAACGCATAAGTTTTAACCATTTCATGGCACATTTTCCATGTTACATTAAGGTCTAACTTTCTTGGTTATGACCATACTTATGGTTGTCACACATCGCATACAAATCGTGAATTTCTCACACCATGTATAAGTAATGTCCAAACAGTAGCCCATCATAATAATGGCATATTCATGCATGAAATCAAGTTTAGTCTAGTGGAGGTTGTCTATTTCCTCCTCTCTTGAGGCCTCAGACATAACCTCAGGGTAAATCCTAGTGTTTAAGGTCAAACGCAATAGCATGATCTATGAAGATCTCTTTGGGTTCAATACCCGGAGTGATAAAGCAACTCGGTGCGCAGAGGGAAACGGAAGATCCAATATAAACATCCCGTAAAGAGGGAGCACAAGGGCTCTCTCATAGGGTGATAAGATCACGAAACAGATAGATAATTAGACAAGTAGTAAGGAACACGTATGAGATATAAAATGCACACAACCCTGGCATGCAAATCTACATGAAGGTTCCTAGGTTATAGTCTAGGTCAAGTGTATTGCCTAATTCTCTATAACCAATGGCTCTGATACCAGTCTGTCACACCCCCGCTAAGAGCGGAAACACGGGGATGTAACGAGACGGGAATCGTCATAACACATGGTAAGCGATAGAGATGCAATAATAATAATGATGACAAGTGTGTCATGATGACACCCGACAACAAGGGGACTTGTGTCGTGTTTATTAAGTATTCACGACGACATAGCCATAAGCATAAGCATGATACATAAATCATAATACCTAGATGATAACATTGTATGCAATTCCCACAACCCGGGAACAGGTTACAAAGTATAATGTTGTTTGAAACAGATACATCAATTGTTTTCAAAATGACAAGTTTAGCTCGTAAATGCATCCTAGGGTCTCCACTAAGGCAGCACACCTAGAACCTCAGCTAGCATGATCACCTAAAAAGATATGCTCGAAATGGTCAACAAAATTGTTGGTGAGCTCGCAGGTTTAAAGTAAATAAGTAATTGATGCTGTATAAAGTTATTGCAGAATACCGTGCATACAGTTATAAGTAAGCAAAATCACATGACAAGAGCTTTACAACCAAACCTAATGACGTACACAAAGAATCTTGTCAGAATATATTCATCCAAGGCCCGTTCCTGGCTTTTGTTGGTACTAACTAGTATACCAACACGAGGGTGGGGGTGTCAACCCAGTAGTACTACCAATACCTAACCGTTGGTTCCCACACTAGATTTAAATGGTTGTAAGAAAGAACCACAAAGCAGACTCAAGCATGTATCAGATAAGTACCCACAAACAGTAGCACGTTGATTCCAAGTATGTAAATTGTATGTATGTTGTACAACATAGAAAACGGGCGAGCATACTTTTCCCCCATGTTTGTAAATGTTTGTAAAGTAGTATAAGCATAAAAAGGGGCCACAAGACTCACATGTTAAGTGGTAAGTATGAATGATCGAGATTCCCAACAGTTGTATGCAAAGAACAGTCAAACACCTATTGACAGTTATTGTTAAGCATTAATGACGTGTATAAAGCGTATAGTAATGTTTGGTCAGTTCGGGTTGTATCGGTTCGGTCGTGGGTAGCACACACACAAGCGGACACACGCATCAGATCTTATGTAGATCCAAGTACTAAGAGTAGTCGTCATTGCTTATGACATCTTTGTAAAGATCTCATTGTTATGAAAGATGGCACTTGTTAAGTATTTGTAGTTCCAAATGGGTTGTCGGTAATTGTAAAATGTTAGGTTGATTTCAATTGAAATAGTATGTGCAGACGTTCAAGAGGAAATTCACACTGAACATCATTAGTCACACAACAGGACCAGACGCTCGACTCAACGCTCCATTCGTATGAATCAACCTTCAATCATACGGATCAACTTCATTCGTACGATTGAGTCTTCATTCGCATGACAAGCATTCAGTCGTACCACACAACACACATTCGCACAACCCAACCTCCATGTGCATGAATCAACCTTCAATCGTAGGAATTAGCTACTTTCGTACGATTGAACCTTCATTCGTGCGATTGGACTCCAGTCGTGCGAAACACCCACAATCGCATACATTCAGTCGGTCACCTGACTCAATCGCACACATTCATTCGTTCGCAAGACTCATTCGCACACATACATACGATCGCACGACTCAGTCGCATGACGTCCCCAGTCACATAACTATGTCGCCCAAAAGACACAATCGCATGAATCAGTCGCACGACTCACCCAGTCGCACGGCTCAGTCGCATGACAGACCCAGTCGCCTGAACTGCAGGTTGGTGACTGCAGAAGTGCAGCTGCTCCGAGCATGGGTTTTACACAACAAGGACTTCCATAAACACTCTACAAACATACACAAACATGAAACACAAGCAGAAAGACCTCACACGCACCCACACAACCTCATGTGTTCGGGTTGAACCCGAACACCTGAAACCCTAGTTTGGACAACCGTGAATAAGCAAGAAAAGGGACAACCAAGGTCGTCTACCTGCTAGAATAGGGTAGACTAGGCTGTAGATGGAGTCTAGACGACAAGAACAAGACCAAGCGGGTTGTATTTGGTGCTAGAATGAAGAAGATGCCAAGAAGAAGGTGAAGAGGATGAAGAAGATGAAGATGAAATGAGATTAAGGGCTGGAATATGGGTTTATATACCCAGCCCAAGTTTGTAAAAATGGCGAGTTTAGTCCTTGCACTAACCCCCGACTTTCCAAAGTTTGCTTCAGTTGAAAATGACTTTAAGATGTCCGTTATATTAAGGTCAAAAGCGTGTTTAATGGTAATTGATAGTTTAAAATGATTTTATTAATGACAATGGTTGAAAATGATATATTTGGTGGTAATGGTGATGAAGTTCATAAAAGGTTCATGCTTAGCACACTTTCACAGAGGAAGTACATGCACGAGGGTAATAAAACAGACATGATTCCTTAAAGCAGGAGTTCATGAAGAAGAGGAAGAATAATTAAAATAATTCTATGCTTAACTATGTCGTTTGACGGACCTTAAGGTGACGGGTGTCACACATGCATCTCAGTACTTATCACATGTACTAGTGATATAGGTTTCTGAGCTTCTTTTTCCTTTAGCAATTCAGCTTTGAGATTTTCATTTTCTTTAGTTAATTTCTTGAATTTCTCCTCAAGAATATCATAATCTTTAATCATAACTTCAAAGTTCTTGATCACGTCTCTTTATCTTTCTTTGGTAAAACTTACAATCTTTTCATCTTTTAAGGCATTTTCTTCAGACAACTTAAATTTTTCTTTTAAGCTTTTGAATTTCTTTTACAAAAGATCTGTTTATCTCTTTCATTCTTTCATTCTCCACTTTCAACTCTTCAATCTCTTTCTCTTTGCTTAAATTTTCTTCTTTCATTTGTCAATCTTATCAACGTCAACTATTTCCTCTGTTTGTATAGACACATTGTGGACACACTAACAGAAATTTCTTCTACTCCTTCATTTGTATCAAATTCAAATACTAGATTAAATAAAATATCATTTATAAAGTCAGAATCAAATGTTTGATTTTGATAATTCCTTTCTTGTACAGCTTCCTCATGAATGACATCAACATTTTCTTCATTCATAGGTTGTGGTTCATCTCGAGTATCTTCTGCATTTCTTTCTTCATATCCTTCTTGATGTGCTTCAGTGGCATCATCATTTCCATCATCATCATCATCATCATTTTCTTCACTTGATAAACTTCCAGACACATCATCATCACTTTCTTCATCAACTTCTACATCTTCAATTAGATCATTTGGATCTATTGGTTCTTCTTCAGTTAGATGAAAGTGTGGCTGAGTAATATAAACTTCATCCATTGATACATTCCTGATATAATCAAAAACTGGAATGTTTTGAGCACCAGTGATCATTGCCAGTCTTTTGTAAACAACCTCTGACATGTGCTCTAACTGTATCTTTTCACCATTTACTTCTTCAGCATACAGATCTGGATTTGCTTCATTAATGAGAAGTTGAAGAAATCTTGGGTACATCAAGTATTTATGCCTAACTCCTCTTTCAAGATTAAAAATAAACCATTCATTATCCACTTAGACATATTGAATCTTCTCTTTGTGGATAAGGCTATAATAGGAGATGCAATGTCTACAGGGAATGAATCCAACCTGCATTCTTTTAGACATGCAATGTTGAAAGATATAGCATAAAAGCTTCCAATGCTTAAATACACGAGCTCTAAAAAATTGCTTCTTAGGAAATGATCTGGATGACCCATTTGTAGAAAAACCTCTCTACATTCATTGAATGTATATTCTGATAAGTCTTCAGGATCATTATCACCCTGTCTTAGAGCTAGTCTGATTGCTTCTTCAGAACTTCAAGCATTCTTTCTGATGTGATGAAAGCTCTTAAAACTTTGTTTCCTTCATCATCTCTTTCAATTTGAGCAGTTCTCTAGAATTTCTTAATCATTCTTCCATTTATCATTAGCCTTGCACACATAGCATACACATACTTTGTTCTTAGTAGAGATCTGATAACATCTTCATATCCAGTAGTTTCTCTGTTTTCATCATCTAAAAAAGCAGCTACATTATGCTTTGGCTCAAATTATAATTCTGCCATCTGCAAATAAAAAATATTATGTGAAAATTTAATATTGATCAATAAACTCTATTTCTATTTATGAATTATCAATTTGAATTGATTAAAAGTTTGTTTTTATTTTTATTTTTATTTTTTTGTTTATTTAATTTTATTTTTATTTTATTCAAAATAAGACAGACTGTTCATCATCTTCTTCTTCGGCTATGAAAACCGACTGAGTTCAACATCAACAAATCATTTTCACTTTATGATCAAAAACAATACATCACTGTACTTGAAAATGAGTTCTTATCAATAATCCAGTATCTTTTTGATATGATACTCATTTTGATCAGATAAACTTGAATAATATAGGGTTCGAACGCCCAAATAGCATTCAAACGACTATCACAATGTACTGATTTAACTCAAAATTTATAGATTTGAAACACAAACTTACATTTATATATTCAAATACTATCTATAATCAATGGATTTGATTCGATTTAAGATGAAATTAGGATGTGATGATACTCGACAGTCGCAAGTTCAGGGGTTTTTGGTCTGAGAATTTTGAAGTGAAAATAAGAAATACGCATAAGTGTTCAATTTATATAAGTGAAATTTTTAGGCGTATGAGCCCTGTTTGGATGTATGATCCCTGTTTGGGCGTATGAAAACCTAAAATTCACTTATTTTGTTAGACGCATGAGCACTATGTGAATTTTAAATCAGACGCATGGGAACTGTTTAGACGCATAGCACTGTTTGTGCGTTTTGAATCAGACGCATGGGAACTGTTCAGATGCATAAGCATTGTTTAGGCGCTTTTGAACTGTTCAGCCGCATGGACTTTTTGAACCGTCTAACACTTGGTAATTTTGATACTGTGTAGTCGCATGAGACATGTCAAACGTCTAACACTTGGACAATCAAACCCATTCACTATTTAGACGCATGGGATTATATCAAACGACCAACACTTGTAATTTCCATAGATGTATAACAACTGTTTAGACGCATGAGAATGAATCAAACGTCCAACACTTGTATAAATCCTAAAAATTTCTCCATGCTCCTATTGAGGCGCATGTGCACTGTTTAGGTGCATGAGTTGACTTTCATGATTTAAACACTTGTGATTTCCAATTTCTTCACTTGCACACTTTTTACCATTTAACTTCCCAATTTTGAACTTTTGAAGTTTTGTGCTTTCAATTCACAAAATTTTATTTTCTATTTATTTTTTAAATTTCTTGTGTCCCTTCATTTTAGTCTGAATATAAAATCAAATATCATTTGATTTTCAACTTATGAAGCATATTTATTTGCAAATTTATATAGGTTCATATATTTTTCAATTTACACAAATACTTTGAACATATAGCATCATCCTTTCAAGTCAACATTTTAAATTTTGATTTTGATTATGATTATTTTCTGAGAACAACTCTTTCATTTATTACTCCCCCTAAACTTTTAAGTTTGAAAAACTTATAAGTTTCTTAGGAAAGATAATAAGATCACACAACACATTGTGACATTGCCTTCACACACAAAGACATGCATAAAAGAAAATGAAAATAGAATCAAAACAAATCTAATATAAGCACAGAATTGATGTCTGCAGAGAGATCATATTAATGAAGATCAGCACATTAAAATAAAAAAATGTGGATAATCATAGACAATGAATAAATCCTGATCAAGTGTGTTCCAGGTCAGTGATATCATGGCAAAGGAGACACAAGATCTAAGGACAGACAATGAGTGTTTTTAACACAATTATTAACTCACTTACTTTTCAATTCTTGGATTGATTAGTGTTGATTTAGATATGTCATGATGTAAAATATACAAAGACTAAGAGAGCTCAACTGTCATCATGAAATGTAAGAAAGAACACATGCTTAACTTATTACCTGAAACATAGATATCACCAGAGTTCATGTTACTTAGTTAATAGAGGATGATTATGGATAACCATTTGATCAGCTCTGACTATTCATTTGAATAAGTTGTGCACATTGGCATCTTTTTGCATCAACAAGAGAATCCAGGTCTGTAATGACTTACAACAAAGGATATCTCAGTACTTCAGGTCTATGATGACTCATAACAGAGAAGTGAAATGATGCTTTGTAACAGATCTCATGATTTCACATAGGTTCAACAGGTGTGAGAGGTGTATCTTAACAAACATTCATTCTGATAAGCTAGAACAACTCAAAAGTACTCAGATGAATAGACACAAGCATGTATGTTTAGTTTGATCACAAGAATTTACTTTTTCAGCATAATAGTCAGATATTGTCTACACATCATATCTGATCATGTCTAGAATTTATTAATGAGTGAAGTATGCAACTGATCTCACTAATGTACTATCATTTCTCACATGTTGCAAAACATAATCCTTTCTAAAAGACTCTATTTTTGTATTTTTGATATATATTTTTGTATTTGATTTTTCTATGAAAAACATAAAATCACACACACACAAAATATAAACAGGCAATTAACAATGAGAGTATCACTTATTATGATCTTTTGATTTAGGGAGATCACATATGATTTATAAGACTAATTGATTCTACTAAATACTCAAACCGTCCTGGTAGGAAGGCTTTAGTAAATAGATCTGCCAATTGTTTTTCTGTTGCAATTTGAGTCAATATGATTAATCCTTTTTTAGAGTTATCTCTAAGAAAATGATATCGAATTTCGATATGTTTTGTTTTTGAGTGTTGAACAGGATTGGCTGTTATGAACATAGCAGCTGTGTTATCAATGTAAATTGGTGTTTTAAGAAAGTTGAACCCATAATCCAGTAATTGATTTTGCAACCAAAGATTTGAGAACATCCTGCTGATGCAATAATGTACTCAGCTTCTGCAGTTGAAACAGAGACATTTTTGTTTTTCTTACATTGCCACGAGACTAATCGGGGACCAAGAAATTGACACCCACCCAAAGTAGATTTTCTATCTTGACAGCATCCACCATAATCACTATCGTATATCCATATAGTTCAAAGTTACCCTCGTAAGGATACCAAAGCCCTAAGGCTGGTTTACTTTTGAGATACCTGAATATCCTTTTGACAGCAATTAAGTGAGATTCTTTCGGGTCTGATTGATACCTGGCACATACACAAACAACATACATAATGTCTTCTCTAGATGCAGTAAGATACATCAAAGAACCAATCATTGATCTGTATAACGTTTGGTCAATAGATTTTCCTTTTGGATCAGGTTCAATCTTGGTGTTAACATCTGCTGGAGTTCGTATGGACTGACAGTCTTGCAACTTAAATTTCTTTAAGAGCTTGTCAACAAACTTTTCTTGATTGATGAAGATTCCATCTGTAGTTTGCTTGACTTAAAGTCCAAGAAAGAAGTTAATCTCTCCCATAGAACTCATTTGGAATCGAGATTTCATGACTTCTTCAAATTCATTGCATAATTTTGGATAGGTAGAACCAAATATGATGTCATCAACGTACACGTGTACACATAAAAGATCATTATTATCCTTCTTTATGAATAAAGTTGGATCAATTTTCCCTCATGTGTATCCATGTTGGATTAAGTGTTGTGACAACATCTCATACCAAATTCTAGGGGCTTGATGAAGTCCATATAAAGCTTTACTCAGTTTATATACTCGATGTGGAAATTGTGCATCCTCAAAGCCTGGAGGTTGCTTCACAAACACATCATCAGTGATTGGACCATATAGAAATGCACCCTTTACATCCATTTGATACACCTTGAATTTCATGAATGAAGCATAAGCCAGAAAAACTCGAATTGATTCAAGTCTTGCAACTGGTGCAAACACTTCATCATAATCTATACCTTCTTCCTGTGTGTATCCTTGTGCAACAAGTCTCGCTTTGTTCCTTATTACAACACCATGATCATAAGTCTTATTTCTAAATAACCATTTCGTGCCAATTGCATTTTCTCCATTAGGTAGATCCACCAAATTCCACACTTCTTGTTTGCGGAATTAAAGTAATTCTTCTTGCACGGCTTCTATCCAACCATTGTCCTTTAATGTTTCGGTAACATTTTTAGGAACAATTTGAGAAAGAAAACAAGAGTATAAGCATACGTTTGCTTGTTCTGATTTACTCCTTGTTGTTCTCTTATTCAATGAACCAATAATTTGAGAAATTGGATGATTCTTGTGAATACGAGATGTAGTAATCTCATGTATCAAAGTAGAAGAATATGGATTGAAGTTTGGAACTTGAGTAGGTGAATTGACAAAGTAATCAAAGTTACATGTATCAACTACATCACCTGAAATGGATGATGTTCCAGACTCAGGTATCACAAACTCATTACCATCATTAGGAATATTTTGTGATTCTTCCTGATTAATTGACTTTGAATGGTCTGAAACTGTATTTTCATGGTTTTGTATTTTTGAATCCTTGACAAATGACAAAAATGGGTAGTCTGAGCTTGAATCATCTGGGTCATCAGAATCGGAATCTTCACTAAAAGATCCAAGATCTCCTCTTGAGTTCTTCTTATCTGTAGAATTAAGACAATTTGGTTGATCAAACAAATTAGATTGAAAAGAGTTTGATAATGAATCTAAGTCAAATAACCATGCAGGACCATTTGAAACTGATGGAAAAGAATTTTCCAGAAATTTAACGTTGTATGTTTCAAGGATTACATTTGTCCTAGAGTTGTAGACTCAATAGGCTTTTGAAACTGATGAATATCCAACAAAAAATCCATTATCAGATTTTGCTTCAAATTTTCCTAATTGATCACTTGAATTAAGAATCATAACAGGACAACCAAATGATTTTAAAAAGTTTATGTTCGGTTTTCTGCCAAACATTAACTCATATGGAGTTTTCAGTTTATCTTTGACGATTAAGATTCGATTTTGAACGAAACACGCAGTTGATATTGCTTCATCCCAAAAAGTGATAGGAATTTTGCATAAGCTAACATAGAACAAGCAGCTTCAATCAGTGTTCTATTCTTCCTTTCAGCAACTCCATTTTGTTGAGGAGTTCTGGGAGCACTGAACTGATGAGCTATCCCTTTCTGTGCACAAAACATTTCAATGTTAGCATTTTTGAATTCCGTTCCATTATCACTTCTTATTATTTTCACTTTATTGTCTAATTGATTTTCAACTTTAATGATAAATTCTTTTAGTAAATTAGTTGTTTCAGATTTGGCATAAAGAAAGAAAACCCATGAAAATATTGTGAAGTCATCAATGATAACTAAACAATATGATTTTCATCCAATACTCTTGACGTTTGTTGGTCCAAAAAGGTCCATATGTAACATCAGGAGAGGTTTGGATGTTGAGTTTATAGGCTTGGACTTATAAGACGCTCTGTGTTGCTTTCCCTTCAAACATGCTGAGCAGTGATCATTTGTTGCAAACTTCTTAGATGGAAGTCCAATGACATGATTTCCTGCTACAAGCTTGTTCATGTTCTTAAAGTTGAATGACCGAGACGTCTATGCCAAAGCTGGCTTTCATCATTTGATGCCTTTGCAATTAGGCATGTTGTTTTAGTTGAAGGATCAACTTGAGACATATCCAATTTGTATACATCTTTGTCTCTCTCAGCTGTAACAATCACCCAATCTTTGCTTATGTTGAAACCTGGCTTTAAAACATAACAGAATGAATCATCAAACAGAACAGAATAAGACTTGTCACATATTTGAGATACGCTTAAAAGATTAAAGTTCAACTGTGAACAAAAGTTGACTTTATCAAAGCTTATTATCCCATTGGATACTATTCCTTCTCCGGTTATTTTCCTCCAGCATCACCACCAAAGGCGACGTGAGTTCCATCTTTTGACTTAAAGTCTTGTAACAAGGCAGTATTGCCTGTCATGTGCCAACTACACCCACTATCCACATACCATGTATTGATTGGTCTTTTTGGGCGTACCTGTACTACAAGAAAGTTAAGTTGAAATATCTACCCAAGCCGAAATGGTCTTGGGCTTTCCAAATTTATCAACAATTGTAAATTGTTTATAATGAAGATTATTCAAATCAGGTTTATTTTTGATGAATTTATCAATTTTATTTTGAAAATTGTTTGATTTATTTTTGTGAACATTCATACCATTAATTGATCATCTTTTGAAATGTATTGATGACTAACATTTTTATTATTCATCCTTATAGATCTTGGTATGAAGTGTTCTTGCATGTTATGTTTTGAGCTCACATAATTGTTCTTAGGAAAAGATCTCAAACCTACATTAGGTTGATTGATGTCTCTTTGAAATCCATTAGTTTGCTTTCTCAAATATTGTGGATTAGCAAATCCTTTGCTCATGTTTGGTTTTGCAAAGTTTCTAGTGAGAGATCTATTTCTAAAGTAACAATTTGCAGTGTTGTGAGTCTTTTCATCATAATAAGTACAATATTTGTTATAATAACAATCTGCTGTCGAATGATTTCTCATGTCACATATGTGACAGTACTTGTTAAAGTAGCACTCAGCAGTATTGTGATTTTTCATATCACAAATTTCACAGTACTTTTGTGGAGTTAAAAAAAACTTTTTGTGAACTTTTGACAATAACATAATATTTGATTTTGGTGTCAAATAGTTAAACTGTTGTCTTTCATTTTTCACAGTTTGATTTTGTGTCAAATTATTGTTCATTTGTTTAACATTAACTTCCTTCTTGAATATATTAGGAACAAATCTTTTTGCTATAGCGGGAGTCTTTGAATCTGAACTAGATTTCAAATCAGAGTTTGATTTGTTCATAATATTTGCTTTATTATTTAGAAGAGAATTCATATTTAACATACCTGCTGACACAAATTTAATTGGTTTTAGTTTTGATGTTTGATTTGTTGCTTTAATCAAACTTTCTGAACTTTTGTTTTGTTTAGATGTTGCTTTTGCAGATTTCTTTCTTCTTCTTTGATTCTTTGATTTAGAAGAACTTGGTTTATTTTCAGATTGAACATCATCAGAAGAAGATTCCTTTTCTGATTGAAATTGTTTCATATTGATGGTGTTTGAATCTTCTGATGTTCCTATCTGTTGTTTATCCTTGTTTTGAACTCTCACTTCTTCTATTACATTATGAATTTGATCAGAAGAGATATTTGTTTTGATTGTTTTGATTCATATGATTTTATTATGATTGGATGACCATTTTTTATTTTTTCTTGATCTTTTCCACAAACACTTGAACATTTTATTTTTCTTCTTCTGCATTCTTGTTTTTGATCTGGAAGGCTTTAAGCTTTGCTTTATTTTCAGGTGAATGATCATGAGTATTGAAATTCTCTGCTAGTGTGTTTGTGATAGATTCAGGCATAGGTTCGTGAGTGAAACCTAACCCTGCTTTTTGTTTATCTTTTCTTTCACTGATTAGTTTTTCTACTATCATTTTTGAACTCTTTACTTTTGCCAGATCAACTTGAGTAGCAGCATGTGTTATTTTCTCTTGTTCAAGATTCTTGGTCATCTCTTCTAGTTGTTTTGTAACAATTTCTAAATCTTTGATTTTTTTGTTCCATGAGGTTTGAAGAGAGATAATCTTTTGATCTGCAGTTTTATGATCAGATTTAAGTTGGGTATGCATAGATTCCTCTTGTTTTAGCTTTTCATAGATTTTGAATGAATAGTTTCTGTAGTGTTCAACATGTTCATAGCATGATTTGGTGCAAAGCTTTTCTCTTACTTCTAATGGTATTTCAGGAAATTTTGGAACTATGGTTTTAGGTTTTGAAGTAGAAGAGTTAACCTTTGGTTGATCAGACTAAACCATTAGAGCTACTTCCTCTGTATGCTCTTTAGGATCAGACTTGTCACTCCAATCATAGTCATCTTCCTCTTCATCACTTTCCACTTTTGGGTCATTGTTTTCTCACCAATCTTCTCCTTGAATTTCTACAATAAGAGATAAACTTGATGTTAATTCATTTGTAAATTGATCTGCATATGCACTCCAATCATATCCATCTTTTATGCTGACTACTAGAGCTTTCTTTGTTTCATCAGATGATTTGGTTTCATCTTTAAGCTCTGGCATAGGAAGACTTTGATAATGTTTTTGAAAAGTCTTCTGAGCTTGTTGAAACCTTTGATTGTTTGAGCTTGATTGAGCACTTCCTCCATTATTCCTTGGAGCTTTGCATTCTCTTGAGAAGTGTCCATAACTGTTGCAGTTAAAACATCTAGCTTTTGACTTGTCAAATCCAATAGTCTTGTTTGCACTAGGCTTGTATTTCTTGTTGACATAAGAATGTTTTTGAGTCCTGTAGGCAATCATCACCATCTGCCAGTTCAGGTCCATCTCTTCAACATCTTCAGGATCCATCTCAAATAAATCCTACAAAACAAAATCTAGTTGAGTTAAATGGCTACCTTGATATGCTTGAAAGTTGGCCATAAACGTAGTGAATGCAGTTTTGGACTCTTCATCCTCTAATAGGATGTTAATCACATCTTTAACTTTGCTAGATTTAGCAGAGTTGGATGATGAAGAAGTCTCTGTTTGAATATTTGATGATTGGGACTGTGGTTTAGGAGGAGATTGAGAATGAGACTGAGTTGTATATGCAGGTGCACTGGTAAATGATGAGTCAGTGAAAAATCCTGCTCCTACAAACAGATCTCCTTCTTCTTCAGAACTTTTCTCACTCTTTTCCATGAATGCATTTTCTATGGTGGTTGCAGGAGAAGCAACAAACTGATATTGAGACATTGATGCTGCTCTATCATTGTTCCTTGAGCTTTCATCAATCTCCATTGATTCTATTTTTGCAATAAGAAGATCTAGATCCATTGGAAACTTCTCAGAATGCTTTAGTAGAGTTACAGTTTGTTTCCATGATGATGGTAAAGCATTGAGTAGTCTGAGATTTAAATCTTCAAGATCAGGTTTGATACCAGCTGTTGACATCTCAGTTATGAGTTGAACAAATCTGTTCATCATCTGATTTATTGTCTCTCCAGAAAAATGTTGAAACAATTCTAATTGTCTTTTCAGCTTTTGTTTCTTTAGATTTTGAATCTCCTTACCTCCTTCACAAATGATCTTCAATGCTTTATATAGTGTATATCCAGTTTGATATGCATCAAGCCTTGTAAGAACTTCCAAAGGTAGTCCTTTACACATCAATGAATATGCTTTAATATCATTCTTAACTCTTTTCAGATCATCTCCTTGAAGATCATCTTCTGGATAAGGTTCTGGAGAATCTTTAGTATACACAAATCCTCTGTCAGGTCCTTGTAAGGCCCCGTTCCCGGGACGCTTACAACTGGGTTCTCATCGCACATAAAACAAACTTTCATTTCCATGTAAATGCTTTTGCAAACTAATACAACATTCATTACAAAATAGTTTGTTCGCATTACAATGCAAAAACATTAATCAAAAGAATGCCATCCCAAAAGAGCTGAGTAGTCGCCCGTGCCATCCTCAGCAATCATTACCTGCCAACTGGAAACACATCAAAGTCAGCGTTGCTGAGTGAGTTCTAGTTTTATAAATAAAACATGCTTTACTTTCATATAAAACCGTTCGTTACTTTTACATGATCACACATCGTACGCACACATAGATAATATCATTATTATCTTCTTCATTCGTTCATTCGTTCTTTCATTACCTTACTTGCGCATCGGACATCATCCATACCAATACCATGTGCTACACCCCGGTTAGTCGTAGCTACCGGGCCGAAGTCAACAAATGAACAGCTAAACGTATGCCACGGTACTAGGAATAACCATCAGTCTTAGCTACTGGGCCGAAGTCAACGAATGAACAGCTAAACGTATGCCACAGTACTAGGGGTAAGCGGTAGAGGTTCTACATTCAGGGTCAATCACTAAGAAGGACCCGGTATCCGATGTGTGCAAGACGTTTCATTCGTTCATTAATACATGCATTCATTCATCATGTTCCTCTTCCTTTATCTTTCACTTTACATTACATAATACTTCGTTCATTCATTAACATGACACATAAGGCCACAAGAAAGATAACATACATCACACTAAGGAACATTAACATGCATCAACATCACATCATACAGGGTAACATCATACATACACAACATGCAACATCATCACCCTCATCATGCCCAACATGCTTTGTAAGACCTCGATCGTCATCTTAAAAACTCTTATGGGAACCTTTACGTCAAAACTTACATCTGCACTTTCCCCCAAAAGTCAGAAGTCAATCTACGCCTTCCTCGGGTTCAACAGCCCTATTTGGGCGTATGGACACCCTTCAGTCGCATGGCCTCCATGCGTCTGAACATCATGCGATTGAACTAATACGGATGAACACCTATGCGAATGAACATCCAGTCGCGCGAATGGACAATGCGGATGAACACCTATGCGACTGGACCTTCAGTCGTGCGAATGGACCTTCAGTCGCATGACCCCCATGCGACTGGCCCTTCAATCGTGCGAATGAACCCCAATCGTGCGAATGGACCCCAATCGCACCCTAATCGGCCGTATGGCCTCCATTCGGCCTCCAGTCGGTCGCCTAGCCCTAACTGATGCAGAATGCAGTTCATCCCGACTGCAGCCGAGGGTTTTCGGCCTCCAAACTCATCTAAACCCATTTTAAGCCTAAATCGACCATCCTAAACCTTAGGAATGCATACCATAACATTATTCAAGCACAACCAAGCAAGAAATCAAGCCCCAAACGGGTCCTACACATACATACACGCATACATACGGGTTTTCACCCAAAAACGCGAAAAAGGGTTTTCAGATGTGTTCCAGCCCCAAAATCATTCAAAAACATGTAAAAGAGGGGTCCTAGAACTCACCTAAATGAGCACAATGACAAGAGCTTCGATTCGGCTTGCTTCACGACAATTTTGGCGACCCGAACCAACACTTTTTCCTCTTTTTCTCCTCTTCTTTCTCTCTTCTCCCTTTATGAAGCTGAAATGTGGATGTGGGGAGAGTGGGCTTCCCTCTCCCTACATATATCACCACATTTTCCCAACTTTTCTTCGTTGGCGAGTTTGGTCCCTCGACTTTTGGACGTTATTTTCTTTTCTTTCGCCACCGGCTTCAAATAATAAATATCCGGGTGTTACAAGTCCACCCCCCTTAAATAGGTTTCGTCCCCGAAACCTGTTATTCGTCGAACAAACGTGGATAATGTTGTCTCATTTCTTCTTCAGTCTCCCACGTTGACTCGGATCCCTTCATGTGCTTCCACTGTACACGCACCAGAGGAACCACTTTATTTCTTAGCCTTTTCTCCTTTCGGTCGATGATTGCCACCGGTTGCTCCACATAATTGAGCCGTTCATCTACTTCGATATCTTCCAATGGAACAATCATGTCTTCATCAGCTATACACTTTCTCAGATGAGATACATGGAATGTCGGGTGAATCCCACTTAACTCATCTGGCAACTCCAATCTATAGGCCACCTCCCCTACTCGAGCAATGATTCGGAAAGGGCCTATATATCTTGGGCTCAACTTGCCCCGCTTTCTGAATCTGATAATACCCTTCCAGGGTGAGACCTTCAACATAACCCGGTCACCCACCTGGAACTCAATTGGCCTACGTCGCTTATCGGCATACGACTTCTGTCTATCTTTGGCTGCCTTCATGAAGGCTTTAATCTTTTCAAGCTTCTCTGTCGTAGCCTCGATTACCTCGACGCTCCCCAATTCCTTCTGACCAATATCACCCCAGCAAACGGGTGTTCTACATCTCCTACCGTATAGCATCTCATATGGTGGCATACCAATACTGGCATGATAACTGTTGTTGTATGAGAATTCGGCTAACGGTAAGTGGTCATCCCAACTTCCACCAAAATCGATCACACACGCCCGAAGCATGTCTTCCAGTGTCTGAATGGTCCTTTCTGACTGACCATCAGTCTGGGGATGATAAGCCGTGCTAATATGTAACCTCGTCCCCATAGCGTCGTGGAATTTCTTACAAAATTTAGATGTAAACCGAGTGTCACGATCAGACACAATAGACACCGGCACACCATGACGAGTTACAATTTCCTTGATGAACAGATGAGCCAACCTCTCAGATGAATACGTCTCGGATCGGTAGAAAATGAGCGCTCTTCGTCAGACGATCAACTATCACCCATATGGCATCATACCCTTTTGGGGTACGTGGCAGCTTCGTAATGAAGTCCATGGTGATGTGCTCCCATTTCCATTCTGGTATATCCAAAGGTTGTATCTTCCCATACGGCTTTTGATGCTCTGCCTTCACCTGTAAGCAAGTAAGGCACTTACTCACATACTCCACCACGTCACGCTTCATACCCGGCCACCAATAATCTTTCTTCATGTCATGGTACATTTTCGTGGCACCAGGATGAATGGAGTATCGAGTCTTGTGAGCTTCATCCATTATCTTCACCCGTAGATCCCCATAACGAGGAATCCACACACAACCGAATCGAGTTCTAACACCGAGTGTGTTTTCACCCAATTCCCCAACCAGACCTCTCATTCTTTCTGAGTTAAGGTGATCTTCTTTCAATGCCTCATCTTGCAACTCCTTAACTTGTTTCATCACATCGGAGGTCATGATTAATTGATAAGCTTTCACCCGAATCGGTTCGGGCCTTTCCTTCCGGCTAAGGGCATCCGCCACCACATTAGCTTTGCCTGGATGGTAATGGATCTCGCAATCATAATCCTTTATAAGTTCCAACCATCTCCTCTGCCTCATGTTCAGATCCTTTTGCTCGAAGAAGTACTTCAAGCTCTTATGATCGGTGAATATGGTGCACTTCGTCCCGTAGAGATAGTGCCTCCAGATCTTCAATGCAAAGACCACGGCTGCTAGCTCCAAGTCATGAGTAGGATAATTGACCTCATGAACCTTTAACTGTCGAGATGCATAGGCTATAACCTTCCCTCTCTGCATTAACACACACCCCAACCTCGAGTAGGAAGCATCAGAATAAACCACTAGATCTTCACTTCCATCGGGTAATGACAGAACAGGAGCTTGAGTCAGTCTTGCTTTCAGCTCTTCGAACGCCTTCTCTTGAGCTTGACCCCATACAAACTTCACATCCTTTCGGGTCAACTTAGTTAGTGGAGAAGCAATCTTAGAGAAGTCTTGGATGAATCTTCTATAGTAGCCCGCCAAGCCCAAGAAACTACGGATCTCGGATGGCGTCTTTGGTGACCTCCATTGCATAACCGCCTCCACCTTCGCCGGGTCAACCATAATCTCGTCAGGATTCACCACATGACCCAAAAACTGAACTTCGCGCAACCAGAATGCGCACTTGGAGAATTTAGCATACAATTTCTCCCTTCTCAACGTCTCTAGAACCTCTCGAATATGACCGACATGCTCAATCTCGCTCTTTGAATAAATTAGGATATCATCAATAAACACAATCACTGATTTATCCAACATAGGCCGACACACACGGTTCATCAGATCCATAAACGCAGCTGGCGCGTTGGTCAAACCAAAGGACATGACCAGAAATTCGTAATGACCATAGCGCGTACGGAAAGCTGTTTTAGGGATATCTTGCTCCTTCACCTTCAACTGATGATAACCCGATCGAAGATCTATCCTCGAGAAGCAACTGGCACCCTGAAGCTGATCGAACAAATCATCTATCCTCGGTAAGGGGTAGCGGTTCTTCACTGTCAACTTGTTCAGTTCGTGGTAGTCAATGCACATCCTCATACTACCATCCTTCTTCTTTACAAATAGGACCGGAGCACCCCAAGGAGAGATACTCGGTCTAATGAACCCCTTATCAAGCAGCTCTCGCAACTGCTCCATCAACTCTTTCATCTCGGTTGGAGCCAACCGATATGGTGCCTTGGCAACAGGTTGGGCACCCGGTATCAGATCAATCTGAAATTCAATCTCTCTGTCAGGTGGCACTCCTGATAAGTCTTCTGGGAACACGTCTGGAAAGTCACACACAACCGGTACATCAGCTAGTTGTGGTGTTGGTGTATCCACATCTTTTACATAGGCCAAGTAAGCACTACATCCACGCCTCATACACTTTCCCGCCACCGCCATTGAGATTACCTTCGGGATTGTAGTAACCCGATCACCATAAACCGTTACCGAACTTCCGTCAGGCGCTGTCAACCAAACCATCTTCTTGCGACACACAATGTTCGCCTCGAAGTCTGCCAACCAATCCATCCCAAGAACCAAATCGAAACCACCCAAGGTCATCACAAACGGTCTAACAGGAAACTTATGACCCTCAAGTTCCACATCACAATTCTCTATCATCTCAGAAATCCTGGTAGACTTACCTATGGCAGTTTCTACATCAAAGGGCGCATCAACACGTCTACTACTAACAGGCAGCTTAGCACAGAAAGCAGCAGAAATAAAACTCCTACTAGCACCCGAATCAAATAACACAGAAGCTAAAGTCTGATTCACTAGTAACGTACCGGACACAACGTCAGGGTCCGTCCTAGCCTCCTCCTGTGTCATGGTGAACGCTCTGGCGCTCGCCCTCGGCCCCTCACTTCCCGTCTTCTTCACCCCTAAACCCTCAGTCCTTGACTTCTTACAATCTCTGCTCATATGACCAGTTTCCCCACAGTTAAAACATTTGCCCGACATGCAATCCTTCGCCATATGCCCTGTCTTCCCACACTTGATGCACAAGTTTGACCCAAACCTACATTCCCCGCTGTGCTCCCTTCCACACTTGCCACACCTTTTCGACCCCGCACTTGATGTGACCACACGACGTTCATCCATCCGTGCCTTTTTGTTACCCATCGGGGCATCACCCCGACCGAACCGTTTCCCGTTCCAGTTCCGATCACCACCACCCTTCTTACTTGCTTCAGTCACCACCACCTCCCGCTCATCATACAGCCTCCCTGCCAAATCAACTGCCGACCTAAACGTGCTTGGCCGGGCGGCGATCATATGCCGACGAACATCCACCGGTAAACCCTGAATGTACCTCTTGATTTTCTGAGACAGAGGCGTCACCTGATCAGGCACAAGCCGTGCCATTTCATTAAACTTGGTGGTATACTGCTGGTGCGTCATGGTTCCAGCCTCCAACTACAGAAACTCCCTTTCCAACTTGTCCATTTCCCGATGAGGACAAAATTCCTCAATCACCAACCTTCTCAGCTCAGGCCATTTCATTTTCCTAATGGCCCTACTACCCTCAGCTTGGACAATGTTGTCCCACCAGCACAGAGCTGAATCCACAAAAGAGTGGGTAGCAAACTTCACCTTTTGGTCCTCTCGGCACTCGCTGATATCGAGAACAACTTCCATTTCCCTCACCCACCGATGAGCGGCTGCAGTGGTGCCGTTTCCATCAAAAGCAGGGGGCTTGCATCTCATAAAAGCCCCATAATTACATCCTTGTGCCGTCTCCGGCGCAGGCTCTTCTTCTTCCTCTTCATCATCAGACAGAACCGTTTCCGGCCCTGGTTGTTCCCGTTCTCCAGAGGATCTGTTTCTCTCTTTTCTTTCCCCTTCTCGTACAGCCTTAATAACTTCAGTCACCACAGACGGTAAGATTGTCTGCATGACCTCATGGACTTCTTCTACAACAGCCTCCTTTACTGAGGCTCTCGGATTGGCGCTTTCGTCGCCACCCTCCGGATGGGGGGTCTCTGGTTCTTCATGAACCACCCTCTCAACTCTGGGTCTCCCTCTCTTAGGTCGCGATTCAGCACCGTGACCTCCACCCCTAGAAGCTTTTGAGGATCTACCTCCGGCCATCACACGCACACTGAAAGATTCAAACACCAACACAGTCATTCAAGGGAACAGCTCAGTTTATGTCAAGTATAGTAAGTCGCTAATTACAGTGGCCAATTATGATTAGCCACTTACTTTACTCTTCATACCCCAAGTATTACCTGTCCTGACTACATCAGTATTTAAATCTGCATACAACACATAACACATACCATGCGCACATAAAACCGGTTAACTTAACGAAAATACCTGATGGCACGCAGCTACTCAGATTGGCATCCCATTCCCATTCCGTCCCATTCTCAGTTTAAGATCAGGTTTATTTTGAAAATTTACCCATTTCACTTAAACTTTGGCTCTGATACCAACTTGTAAGGCCCCGTTCCCGGGACGCTTACAGCTGGGTTCTCATCGCACATAAAACATATAATTACATTTGTATTTAATAAATCGCAGCGGAAAACTAAAACAAACTTTCATTTCCATGTAAATGCTTTTGCAAACTAATACAACATTCATTACAAAAATAGTTTGTTCGCATTACAATGCAAAAACATTAATCAAAAGAATGCCATCCCAAAAGAGCTGAGTAGTCGCCCGTGCCATCCTCAGCAATCATTACCTGCCAACCGGAAACATCTCAAAGTCAGCGTTGCTGAGTGAGTTCTAGTTTTATAAATAAAACATGCTTTACTTTCATATAAAACCGTTCGTTACTTTTACATGATCACACATCGTACGTACACATAGATAATATCATTATTATCTTCTTCATTCGTTCATTCGTTCTTTCATTACCTTACTTGCGCATCGGACATCATCCATACCAATACCATGTGCTACACCCCGGTTAGTCGTAGCTACCGGGCCGAAGTCAACAAATGAACAGCTAAACGTATGCCACGGTACTAGGAGTAACCATCAGTCTTAGCTACTGGGCCGAAGTCAACGAATGAACAGCTAAACGTATGCCACAGTACTAGGGGTAAGCGGTAGAGGTTCTACATTCAGGGTCAATCACTAAGAAGGACCCGGTATTCGATGTGTGCAAGACGTTTCATTCGTTCATTAATACATGCATTCATTCATCATGTTCCTCTTCCTTTATCTTTCACTTTACATTACATAATACTTCGTTCATTCATTAACATGACACATAAGGCCACAAGAAAGATAACATACATCACACTAAGGAACATTAACATGCATCAACATCACATCATACAGGGTAACATCATACATACACAACATGCAACATCATCACCCTCATCATGCCCAACATGCTTTCTAAGACCTCGATCGTCATCTTAAAAACTCTTATGGGAACCTTTACGTCAAAACTTACATCTGCACTTTCCCCCAAAAGTCAGAAGTCAATCTACGCCTTCCTCGGGTTCAACAGCCCTATTCGGGCGTATGGACACCCTTCAGTCGCATGGCCTCCATGCGTCTGAACATCATGCGATTTTACTAATACAGATGAACACCTATGCGAATGAACATCCAGTCGCGCGAATGGACAATGCGGATGAACACCTATGCGACTGGACCTTCATGAAGGGTTTGTTAGAACACTAAAACATAGTTTAACCTTTTAAACTTTTAGAAAACGCAGCGGAGGTTTAGGATTATAACATGTTAATAATCTGAAAAATACGTGTTCTAAAAGCTGTTTTAAGATGAAAACTAAAACCCAAATCAATAGGATCTTTAATATGTGAACGAACAAGCTATTAGCATAAGTAAATCTACATAAAATCACAGCTTCAATGAGCTGTGATAACTACCTTCTTCCAGCAGCAAAAACGACCAGGAAGAAAGGTTTGGATGCTCAAATCTTGGCCAAGACTCCAAGGAAGAAGCCCTCAAGTGTGTTTAACCCCAAGCTCCTTGCAAGACACCTTCTTGTTAGGAAGAACACCACCAAAATGAACACAAAATCGTTCTCCAAGAGCTTCAAAGCTGCTGCCTTGTTCCGTAACAAGAGAGGGAGAGAAGAAAGATTTTGGTTCTTGCATGCAACAAATGAGATTGTATGTGAGAGAGATGATAGACAAGACTAGTTAATACGTCTCTTTTTCAAGGCAAAAGAGGTCCAATAGGATGCATAAGGGAAACGGCCAAGGGGGGTTTAAAATTGGCTCCCCTCCTAAAATCTCACACATTAAAAGGTTAACTAGTCTTATCCTTAGAAAATACAATTAACCTTTTATTTGTATTGTCCATACACTCCCTTTTATTAATATGTGATGTTATCCAACTTACTTAAATAACATTACAAATAATATCATTGAACAAAATATCCTAATAAGTTGTTCCATCTCATATGCAACTTATTTAGAAAACCTATTTTCTAAATTGGTGTAAATATTTAATTGCATGATCATATCATCAATTAAATATTAATTGGTGTTTGCTAAGCTTGTTATTGGGTATAACCCGACTTGGATCATAACGTACTAACCACATCAATATTCTAAGTGTCTTGGGCACATAGAATCCTTCAATCTCCCACTTGCCCAAGATTCATAGAAGATTGATGCAAGCAGTAAATACCGCCTAACAACGGTTTACTACCCTTAATACGCATGAGTTATAGCCATTCAATAACATCATCCCTTTCAAGTACCCTACTTGAAATGATTTAGGTGAATCAATCATCTATCCTTTTGTTACAGATGTCATGTTAAATCCAAGGACACAGAATGATCATTCCTTGTTGATTTAACTTAATCAGGCCTTAGACATCTAACTCTCAACGAATAAGAGGAACAAATTCCATCTTGACTACATACGTTTCTCACAAACACCTCGTGTCATGCCTGAACATACCCTTATGCACTGTCCACTATTTCAGGATAGTGAAGAATAAGCTCAAGGTATAACACTCGGTGAATATCAAAATCCAATATGTATCTCAGGTCTGAGGATACCAAATGATATTCGCCTTTACTCAAATTTACTTATGATCAATCAAAAGGATTCCATGTAGTGAAATTTGAGATGCGGGTTAGTCCAATATTTGTATCCCACAAATATCTATGAACCTTGGTGGCAACCCATTGCCTTATATTCATCGTTATGAATATCAACCAATCCAAGTTCATAATAATCTTACCCTAACACTTGTTCCCACAAGCATGAACGATTATGGACATTCAAAGTAAACAATTTACTCATGGATTAAACATGCTAAATCGGAACATTAATTGAAATATTATAACCAAATAATTTTATTCAAATAATAAAGAGTTCCTCATATCCAAATATAAAATTTATAGATCAAATCCAATCATTAGATTATTGAAGTCCCATGGCACAAGTATGACCTTCATGCTTTGCCTTTTCAAGGAGCTTCGTGAGAGGATCCGTAATGTTCTGATCTGTGTGAACTTTGCGAATACATATCTTTCCCTTTTCAACTTCATCTCGTATGTAGTTGAATCTCCGCTCAATGTGCCTAGTCTTTTGATGAGCACGAGGTTCCTTGATTTGAGCAATCGCACCCTCGTTATCACAAAAGATCTCTAGGGGGTCCTGAATGGAAGGGACAACCCCCAGATCGGCAATGAATTTCTTTAACCATGCAGCTTCTTGAGCTGCCAATGAGGCGGCGACGTATTCTGATTCTGTAGTTGATAGAGCCACCACATCCTGTTTGGAGCTTTTCCAAGAGACTGCTCCTCCATTCAGAATGAAAATATATCCCGATTGCGACCGAGAATCATCACGATCGGTTTGGAAGCTCGCATCCGTGTAACCCTTTACAACGAGTTCCTCATCACCAGATCCATAGATTAAGAACATATCTCTTGTCCTCCTTAGGTACTTAAGTATGTTCTTAACAGCCATCCAATGACTGCTTCCAGGATTTTGCTGGTAACGGCTTGTCATGCTTAAGGCGCATGACACATCTGGTCGAGTGCATATCATCGCATACATGATGGATCCAATAGCATATGCGTATGGGATAGCCTTCTTGTCATGCTAAAGTTGGAATGTCATTTCCAAATAGTAGTATGTCATCAACATACAATACTAGGAAAGTTATTGTGCTCCCACTAGCCTTCTTATACACACAAGCCTCATCAGCGTTTTTGATGAAGCCAAATTTCTTTATCTCCTCATCAAAACGATGATTCCAGCTTCTCGATGCTTGTTTCAATCCATAGATTGATTTCTTTAACTTGCATACTTTATTAGGATGTTTTGGATCGACAAAACCTTCAGGCTGAACCATATAAACATCTTCCTCAAGATATCCATTTAGGAAGGCGGTTTTGACATCCATTTGCCAAATCTCATAATCATAATGAGCAGCTATGGCAAACAATATCCTTATAGACTTTAGCATCGCAACAGGTGAGAAGGTTTCATCATAATCAACCCCTTGAGTTTGAGTGAAACCCTTCGCTACAAGTCTAGCTTTATAAGTATCCAAGTTTCCATGCATATCGGTTTTCTTCTTGAAAACCCACTTACTTCCAACTACCTTGGAATTAAGAGGTAGTACAACAAGTTCCCAAAATTTATTGTCATACATGGATTGCATCTCAACGTTCATGGCCTCAAGCCATTTGTCACAATCCAAATTGGACACTGCATCATGGTATGTGGTTGGCTCATCTGAATCTACCACATAGCATCCATCCATGAAAATCCGTATCTTTCAGGTGGATTACTAATTCTACCACTTCTACGAATGTTTTGTGTGTATTTATCAACTTCAACATCCTCATGTTGAGTGCTAGTTTCAACCAAACGTGCATCAGGTTTTGGTTCTTGATCCTCCTCAAGATCCACTGTTCTACTGCCAGTTCCTTCCATAAGGAACTTTGCTTCTAAGAACTCACCCTTTCTGGCAACAAACACCTTTTGTTCCAGTGGATCATAGAAATAATATCCCATAGAATCTCTAGGATATCCAATAAAGATACACTTGGTGGATCGGACTTCCAATTTGTTTGGGGTGGGAGTCTTAACATAAGCCTCACAACCCCAGACCCTTATGTATGATAGGGATGGAACTCTTCCATGCCATATCTCAAAAGGTGTCCTTTCCACCTTTTTGGTTGGGGCCATATTTAAAATACGGGCCGCGGAGAGCAAAGCGAATCCCCAAAATGATAGAGGTAATGTGCTTCTAGCCATCATAGATCGGACCATATCCAATAAGGTTCGATTCCTCCTTTCAGACACACCATTGTGTTGTGGTGTTCCAGGTGGAGTGAGTTGTGAGACAATCCCACAACTCCTAAGATGATCTTGGAAAGCATCACTTAGGTATTCACCTCCTCTATCGGTACGAAGAACTTTAATTGACTTGTTGAGTTGATTTTCCACCTCATTCTTGAAGATTTTGAACATTTCAAAAGCTTCATCTTTGTGTCTTAATAAGTAAACATACCCATAGCGACTATAATCGTCAGTAAAGGTAATGAAGTATCTTTCACCATTCCTAGTCATTGGCTTAAAAGGACCACATACATCCGAATGTGTGATTCCTAATAAATCTTTTGCCCTTTCGTTAGTTCAACTAAAGGGTGCCTTAGTCATTTTACCTTGTAAACAAGATTCACACACATCAAATGAATCACATTCATTTGTTTTTAAAAGACCATTCTTTTGAAGAGTTTGTATACGTTTCTTGTTTATATGACCAAGACGACAATGCCAAAGATAGGTATCACTCAAATCCAACTTGAGTTTTTTGGTGTTAGTATGGTACAATGAACTATTTAAAGCATTTTCATGAACCAATTCATAAATACCATTAATGGGTATAGCTTTAAAATAGAACATATTATTTAAAGAAACATGAATATCATTTTCAATAAAAGATAATACATAATCATAAAGTCTTAATTGGGATACAGAAATAATGTTCCTATTCAAACTAGGAGCATACAAAATATTCTTCAAAATAACTTCCAAGCCACTTGGAAGTCTTAGGATGTAGTCCCCACGAGCTTCAACTAGGACTTTAGTTCCATTTCCCATGAAGAGGCTAACATCCCCTTGTTTGAAGTCCCTACTTCTTGTGAACCCCTGCAACAAATTGCAAATATGAGTTCCACATCCGGTATCCAATACCCATGTGTTTGAAGATGTAACATTAAGATCAATATGAATCGTGTATATTGTACCTGAGGTCTGCCCGGCATCCCTCTTGGCTTTCAACTCTTGGGGATGGACAGGACAATTCTTGCCCAATGTCCAATCTCCCCACACTTGAAGCATGGGTCATTGGTAGCAACCTTTTGTTTCTTCTCTTGTGGTTTGGGTGGCACCCTTGCCACCCCTTTCCCATTTCCCCAAACCGATCCCTTACCCTTGGCAACCTTTGCCTTGGGTGCGGGATGAGGCCTTTTCTTGTTCCCTCTTTCATTGATGGTGAGAACGGGTAAAACCCTTTTACCCATGGCCACCTCGGCCGTTTTTAGCATTGAGTGAAGCTCACCAATGCTTTTGTCCCAAGCATTCATGTTGTAATTCAACACAAATGTCTCGAACTTCTTGGTAAGGCCATTTAGGATCAAATCTGTGGCCAATTCCTTCGAGACGGGACAATTTAGCCTCTCGAGGCGGTCAATATGACTTTTCATCTTAAGTACATAAGATGAAACAGATTGGTTGTCGTCCATACGACATGCATGGAGTGCTCGAACCGTTTCAAAGCGCTCAACCCTTGCTTGCTGTTGGAACGTTTCCTTCAGTTGGATTATCATGTCGTAAGCTCCGTGATGTTCATACTCCTTTTAGAGATCCGGAGTCATGCTCGCTAGCATGAGACAAGACACTTGGACGGAGTCCTCAGTGTATTTCAGCCAATCGTTATAGGCCTCCTCATTATCCTAGGAAGGTTGATCGGGGATTGGGTCGTCTAAAACATATGATCTTTTCTCTTGCTTGAGAACGATTCTCAAGTTTCGATACCAATCAATAAAGTTGTTATGATTGAGACGTTCCTTTTGGAGGATCGCTCGTAATGATTGGTTGGACGCGGATGAGTTATCATGATTTTCATTATTTGTGGCCATCTACAAAATTAACAAAGATCTATTTTAGTATTTTCGATATTGTTATTTTTTAATAATTAATGCCTTTTAAGGTCATTTTTATATTAAAGTCTAGAACCCAACATTACATTTAAATTGTGATTAGGTGACCTTTATCCCACAATTTAAATTAATAAGGTGGTCAACGTTTGACGATTGCAACCATTTGCAATTTCTAGAAATATGGGATCGACTTGAAACATCATATGTAAAGTCGGCATGTTAATCCCATCAACACCATTTGGAAACCACACCGTAGGTGATCCATTTGACATGGTTTGCAAATCAAGATACCCTACTTACACCTACGTGTGAGTTTGCCAAAATAAGTGGTTAGGTGACCTTTATCCCACAAATAAGGCATTCTCACCTCAAGTCACAAGTTCCCTCAAAATGGTTAGGTGACCTTTATCCCACTAAGAGTTCCCAAGTGACTCAAGTGTTGTGTAAAAGGACAGTGTTGATCTTGTTTGTAAAAAAGGTTTAGAGGTTTCAAAATCTAGTTTAGAAAACTCTATGTACTTGTATTTTCATGCTTTCAAATACAAGGTACCCTATGGTTCTTTGATTAAAACCTATTTTAATCTTTAAAATCATTAAATCATTTTAATAACCTTTTATTAACTTTTAAGAACCATCAATTTTCAGCTTGTTAAGTTTGTAAATGAGTTTGTTATGAATATCCAAATATCAACCAAACAATCAAACAACAAACAATCAACCAAGCATAAACATAAACAACCATATGTGCATAACCATAGCATCTAAAGTGGTCCAAACTTGTTTGCCATCACAAGTGTGGTCTATAGGACATTCCTAGGGGTCACAAACAAAGCATATGGAAAACTTCCAAAAGCCTCCCACTTGAAACCGCATCCAAAATGCTCCATGTTTCTTTCATGACCTTCCTTTGTGCTTCCAATGTGTATGTCTTCATATTACAAGATATAAAGTCCTAATACAAGATATCTAGTAAAATGAAAATACACCTAATCTATTTATTACAACCCCATAATAAATAAATTACATTTGAAACAAAGCACAAACAACAAATAATACAACCCAATTGAATGAATGAATACAACCATCACAAACATCCAAACAATCACAAGGTCAATGGCTAGGTTATGCACTAAAACAAGCATCTATCATATCATCCAAAATATAATGAAAACCCCACATAAAACCACGAAATTTCAGCCAACATAAACTGAAATTTCGGGTTTTATTTTGTCCAAACAAAACAAATAACAAACATGTATATCTTTCAAAGTTTAATCACAAGCATGTGTGATATGACTTTGAAAGATTGGGGTTTCATATCATATGAACTTAGCAGCCCAAAATCAGCCTATACTAACCATATTATCATCCTTTAAAACCAATTTTAAAGACAAAACAAGCAAGTCATCCACATAACCGGCTCTTGATGCCATTGAAGGGTTTGTTAGAACACTAAAACATAGTTTAACCTTTTAAACTTTCAGAAAACACAGCGGAGGTTTAGGATTATAACATGTTAATAATCTGAAAAATACGTGTTCTAAAAGCTGTTTTAAGATGAAAACTAAAACCCAAATCAATAGGATCTTTAATATGTGAACGAACAAGCTATTAGCATAAGTAAATCTACATAAAATCACAGCTTCAATGAGCTGTGATAACTACCTTCTTCCAGCAGCAAAAACGACCAAGGAAGAAAGGTTTGGATGCTCAAATCTTGGCCAAGACTCCAAGGAAGAAGCCCTCAAGTGTGTTTACCCCCAAGCTCCTTGCAAGACACCTTCTTGTTAGGAAGAACACCACCAAAATGAACACAAAATCGTTCTCCAAGAGCTTCAAAGCTGCTGCCTTGTTCCGTAACAAGAGAGGGAGAGAAGAAAGATTTTGGTTCTTGCATGCAACAAATGAGATTGTATGTGAGAGAGATGATAGACAAGACTAGTTAATACGTCTCTTTTTCAAGGCAAAAAAGGTCCAATAGGATGCATAAGGGAAACGGCCAAGGGGGGTTTAAAATTGGCTTCCCTCCTAAAATCTCACACATTAAAAGGTTAACTAGTCTTATCCTTAGAAAATACAATTAACCTTTTATTTGTATTGTCCATACACTCCCTTTTATTAATATGTGATGTTATCCAACTTACTTAAATAACATTACAAATAATATCATTGAACAAAATATCCTAATAAGTTGTTCCATCTCATATGCAACTTATTTAGAAAACCTATTTTCTAAATTGGTGTAAATATTTAATTGCATGATCATATCATCAATTAAATATTAATTGGTGTTTGCTAAGCTTGTTATTGGGTATAACCCGACTTGGATCATAACGTACTAACCACATCAATATTCTAAGTGTCTTGGGCACATAGAATCCTTCACTTCAGTCGTGCGAATGGACCTTCAGTCGCATGACCCCATGCGACTGGCCCTTCAATCGTGCGAATGAACCCCAATCATGCGAATGGACCCCAATCGCACCCTAATCGGCCGTATGGCCTCCATTCGGCCTCCAGTCGGTCGCCTAGCCCTAACTGATGCAGAATGCAGTTCATCCCGACTGCAGCCGAGGGTTTTCGGCCTCCAAACTCATCTAAACCCATTTTAAGCCTAAACCGACCATCCTAAACCTTAGGAATGCATACCATAACATTATTCAAGCACAACCAAGCAAGAAATCAAGCCCCAAACGGGTCCTACACATACATACACGCATACATACGGGTTTTCACCCAAAAACGTGAAAAAGGGTTTTCAGATGTGTTCCAGCCCCAAAATCATTCAAAAACATGTAAAAGAGGGGTCCTAGAACTCACCTAAACGAGCACAATGACAAGAGCTTCGATTCGGCTTGCTTCACAACAATTTTGGCGACCCGAACCAACACTTTTTCCTCTTTTTCTCCTCTTCTTTCTCTCTTCTCCCTTTATGAAGCTGAAATGTGGATGTGGGGAGAGTGGGCTGCCCTCTCCCTACATATATCACCACATTTTCCCAACTTTTCTTCGTTGGCGAGTTTGGTCCCTCGACTTTTGGACGTTATTTTCTTTTCTTTCGCCACCGGCTTCAAAATAATAAATATCCGGTGTTACAGTCCATCAGTTATTATAGGAATGTATGGTCCTTTTTCTATAGATTTCCAGATATTAGTGTCAATGGAATTAAAATGTTGTTTTAGTCTAAGAGACCAATTTTTTAAATCAGCTCTATTTTTAAGTTTTGGAACTCTGTTTTCAGAATCTTTTGATTTCACCATTTTTTTATATTTTTGTTGATTTAGATTTTGAATTTAAGAAAAAAAAATTTCTAAGTATCAAGATGATACGTCTAAACAGTGGTTATACACCCAAACAGTTGATGCGCCTGAGTTGAGAAACGTCTAAGGGAATGCCTTAGAAAATTTTCCAAAACGTCTAAGTATTAATGCATCTGGAAGGTTTCAAGCGCCTAAACAGTTGTCAAACGCCTGAATAGTTGTCAAACGTCTAAACAGTTGTCAAACGCCCAAACAATTATCAAGCGCCTAATAGTTAACTCAAAAAAGGTGATACGTCTGAGATTCTTCTCTTCAACAGTACTCAAATGACTAACTAAAAACGTCTACACAGTGTTAATGCGACTAACACTTAGACAAATTTTCAGTCAATCTCAGCGCATGCGACACATTCATCATCTTCAAATGAATATAACAAACTCAAATCTTCTTAATTCTTCAAATGTTGATGAATTCGATTGAAACTTTTCAATTAAACGAGTTTTATGCCGATAAACATTCTTCTTAATATCAATTTCTTCAATTTCAACAACAAATCACTCAATTTTGAGATTTTCAGTTCGAAACTTCAAACCTTTTCCGAACAACAAATTCAACAAATTGACTTGAATTTGATGAATTGATCTGCTAATTGTGATTCAAATCATGTTTCTGATGATGAAACACAACTGAAATTCACAAATTTTCAATTGAATTGTATCTCAATCACAGATTCAGTGAGATTTTTGAGGTTTTCAAGTTTGATAAACTTCAAAAAAACCAATCACTAACAGCTTACCAACAGCTTTGATACCATTTGATAGGATTAAATGAATCAATCTATGATGATTTATGAACACAATTCAATGAAATTCACACAAAGTAATCAAATCAACACAAGATATCAATAAAATTCAAATTTTCATTATTATCAAGCTAAGACAATTACAAGTATGAAAGTAGATTCGAATCTCTTGTGTATTCGTTACTATCTACCTGCAAATCTAAGCTATTTATACTGAAAACAAAAAGTAAAGGAACTAACAAATTACACAAATACTCCCTATACTATTACAAACTATTAAAAGACAAATAAAGACAACATGTTAATCTTTATTAGATCACTTAACAGTAGGCATGATAACGCTCATTATGAATTTGAATTTCCGATAACCACGATAAGTTAGTAAAAAAAGCACATGGTTTAAAATGGTGTAATATTTGAATATGAATATATCGGGTTACGAGTCGCATTAAGAAACCACAACAAAACCACCTTTGAAAGTATAGTCACGTCGAGTAAAAAGATTTTGGAGCCTCATGGAAGCTGGAACTCTAGCAATCAGATAAAAAATCTTAGAAGTGCAATTACGTCAATAAAGACACTTGCTCGAATGTTGCCATTTTTTGAATGTTTTCTATTCTATGTATAATCCACGTATATGTCACAGACTACATTCGTATTCTTTTCTAGACATCTCTTAAATGTCATCTTTTATAGGCAGGATAATGCTCATTATGAATTTGAATTTCCGAGAACCTCGAAAAGCAAGTAAAAATGTGTAATGTTTAAAATGGTGTAAGATTTGAATGTGAATATATCGGGTTAGGAGTCGCGTTAAGAAACTACAACAAAACCACCTTTGCAAGAATAGGCACGTCGAGTAAAACGATTTCGGAACCTCATGGAAACCGAAACTCTGGCAGTCAGATAAAAAATCATGACTTAGAGGTCCAATTCCGTTAGTAAAGTCACTTACTCGAATATTGCCATTTTTCGAGTGTTTTCTATTTTATATATAATCCATGTATGTGTCACAGACTCTGTCTATTTTCTTTTCTGTACAACTCTTAAATTTCATCTTTTATAGGCATGATGACGCTCATTATGAATTTGAATTTCCGAGAACCACGAAAAGCTAGTAAAAAGGCGTAAGGTTTAAAATGATGTAAGATGTGAATATTAATGTATCGGGTTACGAGTCGCATTAAGAAACCATAACAAAACCACCTTTGAAAGTATAGTCACGTCGAGTAAAAAGATTTTGGAGCCTCATGGAAGCTGTAACTCTGACAAAAGATTACAATAAAGATTACAATATTGATAATAGAGTAGAGAATTGAAAAAAAGGGAAAGAGATCTCAAAGATCTTTTTCCTAAACTTCCCGTTTCGTCCATTTATATCATAATCATATCTTCCCCTCAATGAATATTCTGTTTAGATTGGTCATCGAATCCGAATATTTAATTTCCGAGAACCTCGAAAAGCTAGTAAAAAGGCGTAAGGTTTGAAATGGTGTAAGATTTGAATGTGAATATATTGGGTTAGGATTCGCATTAAGAAACCACAACAAAACCACCTTTTCAAGCATAGGCACATTGAGTAAAAAGATTTCAGAACCTCATGGAAACTGGAACTCTGCCAATCAGATATAAAATAACGACTTAAAGGTCCAATTCCGTTAGTAAAGACACTGCCTCGAATGTTGCCATTTTTTGAGTGTTTTCTTTTCTATGTATAATCCACGTATATGTCACTGACTCCGTCTATTTTCATTTCTAGACATTCCTTAAATATCATCTTTTATAGGCATGATAACTCTCATTATTAATATTAATTTCTGAGAACCTCGAAAGGCTTGTAAAAATGCGTAAGGTTTAAAATGGTATAAGATTTGAATTTGAATATATCGGGTTAGGAGTCGTGTTAAGAAACCACAACAAAACAACCTTTGAAAGTATAGACACGTCATGTAAAAAGATTTTGGAACCTCATGGAAGCTGGAACTTTGACAGTCAGATAAAAAATCATGACTTAGAAGTGCAATTCCGTCAATAAAGACACTTGCTCGAATGTAGCCGTTTTTGAGTGTTTTCTATTCTATGTATAATCCAAGTATATGTCATAGACTCCCTCTATTTTCTTTTCTGGACATCTCTTAAACGTCATCTTTTATAGGCATGATAACGCTCATTATGAATTTGAATTTCCGAGAACCACGAAAAGTTAGTAAAAAGGCATAAGGTTAAAATGGTGTAAGATTTGAATATGAATATATCGGGTTACGAGTCGCATTAAGAAACCACAACAAAACCACCTTCGAAAGTATAGTCACGTCGAGTAAAAATATTTTGGAGCCTCATGGAAGCTGGCACTCTAACAGTCAGATAAAAAATCATGACTTAGAAGTGCAATTCCGTCAATAAATACACTTGCTCGAATGTTGCCATTTTTTGAGTGTTTTCTATTCTATGTATAATCCACGTGTATGTCACAGACTCCATCCGTTTTCTTTTCTAGACATCACTTAAATGTCATCTTTTTATTGACATGATAACGCTCATTATGAATTTGAAATTCCGAGAACCTAGAAAAGCAAGTAAAAATGCGTAATGTTTAAAATGGTGTAAGATTTGAATATGAATATATCGGGTTAGGAGTCACGTTAAGAAACTACAACAAAACAACCTTTGCAAGAATAGGCACGTCGAGTAAAACGATTTCGGAACCTCATGGAAACCGGAACTCTGGCAGTCAAATAAAAAATAATGACTTAGAGGTCCAATTCCGTTAGTAAAGACACTTGCTCAAATATTGCAATTTTTTTATTGTTTTCTATTCTATGTATAATCCATGTATATGTCATAGACTCCATCCGTTTTCTTTTCTAGACATCTCTTAAACGCCATCTTTTATAGGCATGATAATGCTCATTATGAATTTGAATTTCCGAGAACCACGAGAAGTTAGTAAAAAGGCATAAGGTTTAAAATGGTGTAAGATTTGAATGTGAATATATCGGGTTAGGAGTCGCATTAAGAAACCACAACAAAACCACCTTCGAAAGTATAGTCACGTCGAGTAAAACGATTTTGGAGCCTCATGGAAGCTGGCACTCTAACAGTGAGATAAAAGATCATGACTTAGAAGTGCAATTCCGTCAATAAAGACACTTGCTCGAATGTTGCCATTTTTTGAGTGTTTTCTATTCTATGTATAATCCACGTGTATGTCACAGACTCCATCCGTTTTCTTTTCTAGACATCTCTTAAATGTCATCGTTTTATTGGCATGATAACACTCATTATGAATTTGAATTTCCGAGAACCTAGAAAAGCAAGTAAAAATGCGTACTGTTTAAAATGGTGTAAGATTTGAATATGATATATCGGGTTAGGAGTCACGTTAAGAAACTACAACAAAACCACCTTTGCAAGAATAGGCACGTCGAGTAAAATGATTTCGGAACCTAATGGAAACCGAAACTCTGGCAGTGAGATAAAAAATAATGACTTAGAGGTCCAATTCCGTTAGTAAAGACACTTGCTCGAATATTACAATTTTTTGATTGTTTTCTATTCTATGTATAATCCACGTATATGTCACAGGCTCCATCCGTTTTCTTTTCTAGACATCTCTTGAACGTCATCTTTTACACGCATGATAACGCTCATTATGAATTTGAATTTCCGAGAACCTCGAAAAGCAAGTAAAAAGGCGTAAGGTTTGAAATGGTGTAAGATTTGAATGTGAATATATCGGGTTAGGAGTCGCATTAAGAAACCACAACAAAACCACCTTTGCAAGAATAGGCACATCGAGTAAAAAGATTTCGGAACGTCATGGAAACTGGAACTCTGACACTGAGATAAAAATTAATGACTTAGAGGTCGAATTACGTTAGTAAAGACACTGCCTCGAATGTTGCCATTTTTTGAGTGTTTTCTTTTCTATGCATAATCCACGTATTTGTCACCGACTTCGTCTATTTTCATTTCAAAACATCTCTTAAATGTCATCTTTTATAGGCATGATAACTATCATTATGAATATTAATTTCTGAGAACCTCGAAAAGCTTGTAAAAATGTGTAAGGTTTAAAATGGTATAAGATTTGAATTTGAATATATCGGGTTAGGAGTCGTGTTAAGAAACCAAAACAAAACAACATTTGAAAGTATAGACACGTCAAGTAAAAAGATTTTGGAACCTCATGGAAGCTGGAACTTTGACAGTCAGATAAAAAATCATAACTTAGAAGTGCAATTCCGTCAATAAATACACTTGCTCGAATGTTGTCATTTTTTGAGTGTTTATTATTCTATGTATAATCCAAGTATATGTCATAGACTCCCTCTTTTTTCTTTTCTGGACATCTCTTAGACGTCATCTTTTATAGGCATGATAACACTCATTATGAATTTGAATTTCCGAGAACCACGAAAAGTTAGTAAAAAGGCATAAGGTTTAAAATGGTGTAAGATTTGAATATGAATATATCGGGTTACGAGTCGCATTAAGAAACCACAAAAAAACACCTTCGAAAGTATAGTCACGTCGAGTAAAAAGATTTTGGAGCCTCATGGAAGCTAGCACTCTAACAGTCAGATAAAAAATCATGACTTAGAAGTGCAATTCCATCGATAAAGACACTTGCTTGAATGTTGCCATTTTTTGAGTGTTTTCTATTCTATGTATAATCCACGTGTATGACACAGACTCCATCCGTTTTCTTTTCTAGACATCTCTTAAATGTCATCTTTTTATTGGCATGATAACGCTCATTATGAATTTGAATTTCCGAGAACTTAGTAAAGCAAGTAAAAATGCGTAATGTTTAAAATGGTGTAAGATTTGAATATGAATATATCGGGTTAGGAGTCACGTTAAGAAACTACAACAAAGCCACCTTTGCCAGAATAGGCACGTCGAGTAAAACGATTTCGGAACCTCATGGAAACCGGAACTCTGGCAGTCAGATAAAAAATAATGACTTAGAGGTCCAATTCCGTTAGTAAAGACACTTGCTCGAATATTGCAATTTTTCAAGTGTTTTCTATTCTATATATAATCCATGTATGTGTCACAGACTCCGTCTATTTTCTTTTCTGGACATCTCTTAAACTTCATCTTTTATAGGCATGATAACGCTCATTATGAATTTGATTTCCGAGAACCACGAAAAGCTAGTAAAATGGCGTAAGGTTTAAAATGATGTAAGATGTGAATATAATGTATCGGGTTACGAGTCGCATTAAGAAACCATAACAAAACCACCTTCGAAAGTATAGTCGCGTCGAGTAAAAAGGTTTTAGAGCCTCATGGAAGCTGGAACTCTCACAGTTAGATAAAAAATCATGATTTAGAGGTCCGATTCTTTCAGCAAAGACACTTGCTCGAATGTTGCCATTTTTTGATTATTTTCTATTCTATGTATAATCCACGTATATTTCATAGACTCCATCCGTTTTCTTTTCCAGACATCTCTTAAACGTCATCTTTTACAGGGATGATAACGCTCATTATGAATTTGAATTTCCGAGAACCTCGAAAAGCTAGTAAAAAGGCGTAAGGTTTGAAATGGTGTAAGATTTGAATGTGAATATATTGGGTTAGGAGTCGCATTAAGAAACCACAACAAAACCACCTTTTCAAGAATAGGCACATCGAGAAAAAAGATTTCGGAACCTCATGGAAACTGGAACTCTGCCGGTCACATAAAAAATAATGACTTAGAGGTCCAATTCCGTTAGTAAAGACACGGCCTCGAATGTTGCCATTTTGTGAGTGTTTTCTTTTCTATGTATAATCCACGTATATGTCACCGACTCCATCTATTTTCATTTCTAGACATCTCTTAAATTTCATCTTTTATAGGCATGATAACTCTCATTATGAATATTAATTTCTGAGAACCTCGAAAAGCTTATAAAAATGCGTAAGGTTAAAAATGGTATAAGATTTGAATTTGATATATCGGGTTAGGATTCGTGTTAAGAAACCACAACAAAACAACCTTTGAAAGTATAGACACGTCAAGTAAAAAGATTTTGGAACCTCATGGAAGCTGGAACTTTGACAGTCCGATAAAAATCATGACTTAGAAGTGCAATTCCGTCAATAAAGACACTTGCTCGAATGTTGTCATTTTTTGAGTGTTTATTATTCTATGTGTAATCCAAGTATATGTCATATACTCCCTCTTTTTTCTTTTCTGGACATCTCTTAGACGTCATCTTTTATAGGCATGATAACACTCATTATGAATTTGTATTTCCGAGAACCACGAAAAGTTAGTAAAAAGGCATAAGGTTTAAAATGATGTAAGATTTGAATATGAATATATCGGGTTACGAGTCGCATTAAGAAACCACAAAAAAACCACCTTCGAAAGTATAGTCACGTCGAGTAAAAAGATTTTAGAGCCTCATGGAAGCTGGCACTCTAACAGTCAGATAAAAAATCATGACTTAGAAGTGCAATTCCGTCAATAAAGACACTTGCTCGAATGTTGCCATTTTTTGAGTGTTTTCTATACTATGTATAATCCACGTGTATGACACAGAATCCATCCGTTTTCTTTTCTAGACATCTCGTAAATGTCATCTTTTTATTGGCATGATTACGCTCATTATGAATTTGAATTTCCGAGAACCTAGAAAAGCAAGTAAAAATGCGTAATGTTTAAAATGGTGTAAGATTTGAATATGAATATATCGGGTTAGGAGTCACGTTAAGAAACTACAACAAAGCCACCTTTGCAAGAATAGGCACGTCGAGTAAAACGATTTCGGAACCTCATGGAAACCGGAACTCTGGCAGTCAGATAAAAAATAATGACTTAGAGGTCCAATTCCGTTAGTAAAGACACTTGCTCGAATATTGCAATTTTTCGAGTGTTTTCTATTCTCTATATAATCCATGTATGTGTCACAGACTCCGTCTATTTTCTTTTCTGGACATCTCTTAAACTTCAACTTTTATAGGCATGATAACGCTCATTATGAATTTGATTTCCGAGAACCACGAAAAGCTAGTAAAATGGCGTAAGGTTTAAAATGATGTAAGATGTGAATATTAATGTATCGGGTTACGAGTCGCATTAAGAAACCATAACAAAACCACCTTCGAAAGTATAGTCACGTCGAGTAAAAAGATTTTAGAGCCTCATGGAAGCTGGAACTCTCAAAGTCAGATAAAAAATCATGATTTAGAGGTCCGATTCTGTGAGCAAAGACACTTGCTCGAATGTTGCCATTTTTTGATTGTTTTCTATTCTATGTATAATCCACGTATATGTCACAGACTCCATCCGTTTTATTTTCCCGACATCTCTTAAACATCATCTTTTACAGGGATGATAACGCTAATTATGAATTTGAATTTCCGAGAACCTCGAAAAGCTAGTAAAAAGGCGTAAGGTTTGAAATGGTGTAAGATTTGAATGTGAATATATTGGATTAGGAGTCGCATTAAGAAACCACAACAAAACCACCTTTTCAAGAGTAGGCACATCGAGTAAAAAGATTTCGGAACCTCATGGAAACTGGAACTCTGCCGGTGAGATAAAAAATAATGACTTAGAGGTCCAATTCCGTTAGTAAAGACACTGCCTCGAATGTTGCCATTTTTTGAGTGTTTTCTTTTCTATGTATAATCCACGTATATGTCACCGACTCCATCTATTTTCATTTCTAGACATCTCTTAAATTTCATCTTTTATAGGCATGATAACTCTCATTATGAATATTAATTTCTGAGAACCTCGAAAAGCTTATAAAAATGCGTAAGGTTAAAAATGGTATAAGATTTGAATTTGAATATATCGGGTTAGGATTCGTGTTAAGAAACCACAACAAAACAACCTTTGAAAGTATAGACACGTCAAGTAAAAAGATTTTGGAACCTCATGGAAGCTGGAACTTTGAAAGTCAGATAAAAAATCATGACTTAGAAGTGCAATTCCGTCAATAAAGACACTTGCTCGAATGTTGTCATTTTTTGAGTGTTTATTATTCTATGTGTAATCCAAGTATATGTCATAGACTCCCTCTTTTTTCTTTTCTGGACATCTCTTAGACGTCATCTTTTATAGGCATGATAACACTCATTATGAATTTGTATTTCCGAGAGCCACGAAAAGTTAGTAAAAAGGCATAAGGTTTAAAATGATGTAAGATTTGAATATGAATATATCGGGGTACGAGTCGCATTTAGAAACCATAACAAAACCACCTTCGAAAGTATAGTCACGTCGAGTAAAAAGATTTTGGAGCCTCATGGAAGCTGGAAGTCTAACAGTCAGATAAAAAATCATGACTTAGAAGTGTAATTCCGTCAATAAAGACACTTGCTCGAATGTTGCCATTTTTTGAGTGTTTTCTATTCTATGTATAATCCATGTGTATATCACAGACTCCATCCGTTTTCTTTTCTAGACATCTCTTAAATGTCATCTTTTATAGGCATGATAACGCTCATTATGAAATTGAATTTCGGAGAACCTCGAAAAGCAAGTAAAAATGCGTAAAGTTTAAAATGGTGTAAGATTTAAATGTGAATATATCGGGTTAGGAGTCGCGTTAAGAAACTATAACAAAACCACCTTTGCAGGAATAGGAACGTCAAGTAAAACGATTTCGGAACCTCATGGAAACCGGAACTCTGGCAGTCAGATAAAAAATATTGACTTAGAGGTCCAATTCCGTTAGTAAAGACACTTGCTCGAATATTGCCATTTTTGAGTGTTTTCTATTCTATATATAATCCATGTATGTGTCACAGACTCCATCTGTTTTCATTTCTAGACATCTCTTAAATGTCATCTTTTATAGGCATCATAACGCTCATTATGAATTTGAATTTCCGAGAACCTCGAAAAGCAAGTAAAAATGCGTAATGTTTAAAATGTTGTAAGATTTGAATATGAATATATCGGGTTACGAGTCGCATTAAGAAACCATAACAAAACCACCTTCGAAAGTATAGTCACGTCGAGTAAAAAGATTTTGGAGCCTCATGGAAGCTGGAACTCTGACAGTCAGATAAAAAATCATGATTTAGAGGTCCGATTCACTCAGCAAAGACACTTGCTCGAATGTTGCCATGTTTTGATTGTTTTCTATTCTATGTATAATCCACGTATATGTCACAGACTTCATCCGTTCTCTTTTCTAGACATCTCTTAAACGTCATCTTTTACAGACATGATAACGCTCATTATGAATTTGAATTTCCGAGAACCTCGAAAAGCTAGTAAAAAGGAATAAGGTTTGAAATGGTGTAAGATTTGAATGTGAATATATCGGGTTAGGAGTCGCATTAAGAAACGACAACAAAACCACCTTTGCAAGAATAGGCACATCGAGTAAAAAGATTTCAGAACCTCATGGAAACTGGAACTCTGCCAGTGAGATAAAAAATAATTACTTAGAGGTCCAATTTCGTTAGTAAAGACACTGCCTCGAATGTTGCCATTTTTTGAGTGTTTTCTTTTCTATGTATAATCCACGTATATGTCACCGACTCCATCTATTTTCATTTCTAGACATCTCTTAAATGTCATCTTTTATAGGCATGATAACTCTCGTTATAAATATTAATTTCTGAGAACCTCGAAAAGCTTGTAAAAACGCGTAAGGTTTAAAATGGTATAAGATTTGAATTTGAATATATCGGGTTAGGAGTCGTGTTAAGAAATGTTGATACATATATGTCCCTAGATCATGATATGAAATGTAATAGATCTTGTTTATTTGATTTTGATGTAATTTGATATGATTAATGAAATGATATTGATTGTTTGTGATTTGTAATGACTAATATTTCATTAATGAGTAGATATTGAATTGGTTAATTAGGATAGTAGTTGTGTGAATGGTTACACATAATGTTTATTAATTAATACATTCAAACTTAACATAATGAAGTTCTCATGCGAATGGCCCATACGAATGGACCACACGCATGAATAACTTCATACGATTGACTCAGTCGCACGACTGAACCAGGAGACTGGATCAGCCGTATGATTGACACATAAGATTGACTCAGTCGCACGACTGAACACTCAGTCGTGCGAATGGATCAACCGCATGGTTCAATCGCACGACTGAGCCATGCTATGGTTCAGTCGCCCGAATGAACAATACTAACCTATAAATACAATCTAATTCGTGAAAAACACAGAGGATTCATTCCCTACGATTCCAGACGTACCCTAGCCGTCCAGAAGCCTCCCAATTCGTTCTCCAAGTTCATAGAAACACATTAGATCGATTCCAATCGATTTCTAACGTTAGTTTCAATTCTTTATTGATTCTTCGTGTGTTCTCACTAATTGGATCGCCAATCAAATAGGATTCCGCACTATTTGATCTGGTTTACACGCTAATCACTAGGTATTTCGTTCAAATACCAGGTCCTAACAAGAAACCACAACAAAAAAACTTTGAAAGTATAGACACGTCAAGTAAAAAGATTTTGGAACCTCATGGAAGCTGGAACTTTGACAGTCAGATAAAAATCATGACTTAGAAGTGCAATTCCGTCAATAAAGACACTTGCTCGAATGTTGTCATTTTTTGAGTGTTTATTATTCTATGTATAATCCAAGTATAGGCCACAGACTCCCTATTTTCTCTTTTCTGGACATCTCTTAAACGTCATCTTTTATAGGCATGATAACGCTCATTATGAGAACCACGAAAAGTTAGTAAAAAGGCATAAGGTTTAAAATGGTGTAAGATTTAAATATGAATATATATCGGATTACGAGTCGCATTAAGAAAGCACAACAAAACCACCTTCGAAAGTATAGTCATGTCGAGTAAAAAGATTTTGGAGCCTCATGGAAGCTGGAAGTCTAACAGTCAGATAAAAAATCATGACTTAGAAGTGTAATTCCGTCAATAAAGACACTTGCTCGAATGTTGCCATTTTTTGAGTGTTTTCTATTCTATGTATAATCCACGTGTATATCACAGACTCCATCCGTTTTCTTTTCTAGACATCTCTTAAATGTCATCTTTTATAGGCATGATAACGCTCATTATGAAATTGAATTTCTGAGAACCTCGAAAAGCAAGTAAAAATGCGTAAAGTTTAAAATGGTGTAAGATTTAAATGTGAATATATCGGGTTAGGAGTCGCGTTAAGAAACTATACAAAACCACCTTTGCAGGAATAGGAACGTCAAGTAAAACGATTTCGGAACCTCATGGAAACCGGAACTCTGGCAGTCACATAAAAAATATTGACTTAGAGGTCCAATTCCGTTAGTAAAGACACTTGCTCGAATATTGCCATTTTTGAGTGTTTTCTATTCTATATATAATCCATGTATGTGTCACAGACTCCGTATGTTTTCTTTTCTCGACATCTCTTAAACTTCATCTTTTATAGGCATGATAACGCTCATTATGAATTTGAATTTCCGAGAACCACGAAAAGCTAGTAAAAAGGCGTAAGGTTTAAAATGATGTAAGATGTGAATATTAATGTATCGGGTTACGAGTTTTAATAAGAAACCATAACAAAACCACCTTCGAAAGTATAGTCACATCGAATAAAAAGATTTTGGAGACTCATGGAAGCTAGAACTCTGACAGTGAGATAAAAAATCATGACTTAGAGGTCCGATTACGTCAGCAAAGACACTTGCTCGAATGTTACCATTTTTTGATTGTTTTCTATTCTATGTATAATCCACGTATATGTCACAGACTCCATCCGTTTTCTTTTCTAGACATCTCTTAAACTTCATCTTTTATAGGCATGATAACGCTCATTATGAATTTGAATTTCCGAGAACCACGAAAAGCTAGTAAAAAGGCGTAAGGTTTAAAATGATGTAAGATGTGAATATTAATGTATCGGGTTACGAGTGGCAATAAGAAACCATAACAAAACCACCTTCGAAAGTATAGTCACGTCAAGTAAAAAGATTTTGGAGCCTCATGGAAGCTGAAACTCTGACAGTGGGATAAAAAATCATGACTTAGAGGTCCGATTTCGTCAGCAAAGACACTTGCTCGAATGTTGCCATTTTTCGATTGTTTTCTATTCTATGTATAATCCACGTATATGTCACAGACTCCATCCGTTTTCTTTTCTAGACATCTCTTAAACGTAATCTTTACAGGCATGATAACGCTCATTATGAATTTGAATTTTCGAGAACCTCAAAAAGCTAGTAAAATGGCGTAAGGTTTGAAATGGTGTAAGATTTGAATGTGAATATATCGGGTTAGGAGTCGCATTAAGAAACCACAAAAAAACCACCTTTGCAAGAATAGGCACATCGAGTAAAAAGATTTCGGGACCTCATGGAAACTGGAACTCTGCCAGTCAGATAAAAAATAATGACTTAGAGGTCCAATTCCGTTAGTAAAGACACTGCCTCGAATGTTGCCAGTTTTTGAGTGTTTTCTTTTCTATGTATAATCCACGTATATGTCACCGAATACGTCTATTTTCATTTCTAGACATCTCTTAAATGTCATCTTTTAAAGGCATGAACTCTCATTATGAATATTAATTTCTGAGAACCTCGAAAAGCTTGTAAAAATGCGTAAGGTTTAAAATGGTATAAGATTTGTATTTGAATATATCGGGTTAGGAGTCATGTTAAGAAACCACAACAAAACAACCTTTGAAAGTATAGACACGTCAAGTAAAAAGATTTTGGAACCTCATGGAAGCTGGAACTTTGACAGTCAGATAAAAAATCATGACTTAGAAGTGCAATTCCGTCAATAAAGACACTTGCTCGAATGTTGTCATTTTTGAGTGTTTATTATTCTATGTATAATCCAAGTATATGTCACAGACTCTCTCTTTTTTCTTTTCTGTACATCTCTTAAACATCATCTTTTATAGGCATGATAATGCTCATTATGAATTTGAATTTCCGAGAACCACGAAAAGTTAGTAAAAAGGCATAAGGTTTAAAATGGTGTAAAATTTGAATATGAATATATCGGGTAACGAGTCGCATTAAGAAACCACAACAAAACCACCTTCGAAAGTATAGTCACGTCGAGTAAAAAGATTTTGGAGCCTCATGGAGGCTGGAACTCTAACATTCAGATAAAAAATCATGACTTAGAAGTGCAATTCCGTCAAAAAAGACACTTGCTCGAATGTTGCCATTTTTTGAGTGTTTTCTATTCTATGTATAATCCACGTATATGTCACAGACTCCATCCGCTTTCTTTTCTAGACATCTTAAATGTCATCTTTTACAGGCATGATAATGCTCATTATGAATTTGAATTTCCGAGAACCTCGAAAAGCAAGTAAAAATGCGTAATGTTTAAAATGGTCTAAGATTTAAATGTGAATATATTGGGTTAGGAATCGCGTTAAGAAACTATAACAAAACCACCTTTGCAAGAATAGGCACGTCGAGTAAAACAATTTCAGAACCTCATGGCTGGCAGTCAGATAAAAAATATTGACTTAGAGGTCCAATTCTGTTAGTAAAGACACTTGCTCGAATATTGCCATTTTTTGAGTGTTTTCTATTCTATATATAATCCATGTATGGGTCACAGACTCCGTCTTTATTCTTTTCTGGACATTTCTTAAACTTCATCTTTTATAGACATGATAACGCTCATTATGAATTTGAATTTCCGAGAACCACGAAAAGCTAGTAAAAAGGCGTAAGGTTTAAAATGATGTAAGATGTGAATATTAATGTATCGGGTTACGAGTCGCATTAAGAAAGCATAACAAAACCACCTTCGAATATTTATTCACGTTGAGTAAAAAGATTTTGGAGCCTCATGGAAGCTGGAACTCTGACAGTGAGATAAAAAATCATCACTTAGAGGTCCTATTTCGTCAGCAAAGACACTTGCTCGAATGTTGCCATTTATTGATTGTTTTCTATTCTATGTATAATCCACGTATATGTCACAGACTCCATCCGTTTTCTTTTCTAGACATCTCTTAAACGTAATCTTTACAGGCATGATAACGCTCATTATGAATTTGAATTCCCGAGAACCTCAAAAAGCTAGTAAAAAGGCGTAAGGTTTGAAATGGTGTAAGATTTGAATGTGAATATATCGGTTTAGGAGTCGCATTAAGAAACCACAACAAAACCACCTTTGCAAGAATAGGCACATCGAGTAAAAAGATTTTGGAACCTCATGGAAACTGGAACTCTGCCAGTCAGATAAAAAATAATGACTTAGAGGTCCAATTCCGTTAGTAAAGACACTGCCTCGAATGTTGCCAGTTTTTGAGTGTTTTCTTTTCTATGTATAATCCACGTAGATGTCACCGACTACGTCTATTTTCATTTCTAGACATCTCTTAAATGTCATCTTTTAAAGGCATGATAACTCTCATTATGAATATTAATTTCTGAGAACCTCGAAAAGCTTGTAAAAATGCGTAAGGTTTAAAATGGTATAAGATTTGTATTTGAATATATCGGGTTAGGAGTCATGTTAAGAAACCACAACAAAACAACCTTTGAAAGTATAGACACGTCAAGTAAAAAGATTTTGGAACCTCATGGAAGCTGGAACTTTGACAGTCAGATAAAAAATCATGACTTAGAAGTGCAATTCCGTCAATAAAGACACTTGCTCGAATGTTGTCATTTTTTGAGTGTTTATTATTCTATGTATAATCCAAGTATATGTCACAGACTCTCTCTTTTTTCTTTTCTGTACATCTCTTAAACATCATCTTTTATAGGCATGATAACTCTCATTATGAATTTGAATTTCCGAGAACCACGAAAAGTTAGTAAAAAGGCATAAGGTTTAAAATGGTGTAAGATTTGAATATGAATATATCGGGTAACGAGTCGCATTAAGAAACCACAACAAAACCACCTTCGAAAGTATAGTCACGTCGAGTAAAAAGATTTGGAGCCTCATGGAAGCTGGAACTCTAACATTCAGATAAAAATCATGACTTAGAAGTGCAATTCCGTCAAAAAAGACACTTGCTCGAATGTTGCCATTTTTTGAGTGTTTTCTATTCTATCTATAATCCACGTATATGTCACAGACTGCATCCCTTTTCTTTTCTAGACATCTCTTAAATGTCATCTTTTACAGGCATGATAATGCTCATTATGAATTTGAATTTCCGAGAACCTCGAAAAGCAAGTAAAAATGCGTAATGTTTATAATGGTGTAAGATTTGAGTGTGAATATATCGGGTTAGGAGTCGCGTTAAGAAACTACAACAAAACCACCTTTGCAAGAATAGACACGTCGAGTAAAACGATTTCGGAACCTCATGGAAACCGGAACTCTGGAGTCAGATAAAAAATAATGACTTAGAGGTCCAATTCCGTTAGTAAAGACGTTTGCTCGATATTGCCATTTTTTGAGTGTTTTCTAATCTATATATAATCCATGTATGTGACACAGACTCCGTCTGTTTTCATTTCTAGACATCTCTTGAATATCATCTTTTATAGGAATTATAACTCTCATTATGAATATTAATTTCTTAAGAATATCGAAAAGCTTGTAAAAAGGCGTAAGATTTAAAATGGTATAAGATTTGAATATGAATATATCGGGTTAGGAGTCGCATAAGAAACAACAACAACAAAACAACCTTTGATAGTATAGACACGTCAAGTAAAAAGAATTTGGAACCTCATGGAAACTGGAACTCTCACAGTGAGAAAAAATCATGACTTAGAGTGCAATTCCTTCAATAAAGACACTTGCTCGAATGTTGCCATTTTTTGAGTGTTTACTATTCTATGTATAATCCACGTATATGTCATAGACTACTTTTTTTTCTTTTCTAGACATCTCTTAAACATCATCTTTTACAGGCATGATAACGCTCATTATGAATTTGAATTTCCGAGAACCTCGAAAAGCAAGTAAAAATGCGTAATGTTTAAAATGGTGTAAGATTTGAATGTGAATATATCGGGTTAGGAGTCGCGTTAAGAAACTATAACAAAACCAGCTTTGCAAGAATAGGCACGTCGAGTAAAACGATTTCGGAACCTCATGGAAACCGGAACTCTGGCAGTCAGATAAAAAATATTGACTTAGAGGTCCAATTCCGTTAGTAAAGACACTTGCTCGAATATTGCCATTTTTTTGAGTGTTTTATATTCTATATATAATCCATGTATGTGTCACGGACTCCGTGTGTATTCTTTTCTGGAAATCTCTTAAACTTCATCTTTTATAGGCATGATAACGCTCATTATGAATTTGAATTTCCAAGAACCACGAAAAGCTAGTAAAAAGGCGTAAGGTTTAAAATGATGTAAGATGTGAATATTAATGTATCGGGTTACGAGTGGCAATAAGAAACCATAACAAAACCACCTTCGAAAGTATAGTCACGTCGAGTAAAAAGATTTTGGAGCCTCATGGAAGCTGGAACTCCGACATTGAGATAAAAAATCATGACTTAGAGGTCCGATCCGTCAGCAAAGACACTTGCTCGAATGTTGCCATTTTTTGATTGTTTTCTATTCTATGTATAATCCACGTATATGTCACAGGCTCCATCCGTTTTCTTTTCTAGACATCTCTTGAACGTCATCTTTTACACGCATGATAACGCTCATTATGAATTTGAATTTCCGAGAACCTCGAAAAGCAAGTAAAAAGGCGTAAGGTTTGAAATGGTGTAAGATTTGAATGTGAATATATCGGGTTAGGAGTCGCATTAAGAAACCACAACAAAACCACCTTTGCAAGAATAGGCACATCGAGTAAAAAGATTTCAGAACCTCATGGAAACTGGAACTCTGCGAGTCAGATAAAAAATAATGACTTAGAGGTCCAATTCCGTTAGTAAAGACACTCCCTCGAATGTTGCCATTTTTTGAGTGTTTTCTTTTCTATGTATAACCCACGTATATGTCACCGACTCCGTCTATTTTCATTTCTAGACATCTCTTAAATGTCATCTTTTATAGGCATGATAACTCTCATTATGAATATTAATTTTTGAGAACCTCAAAAAGCTTGTAAAAATGCCTAAGGTTTAAAATGGTATAAGATTTGTATTTGAATATATCGGGTTAGGAGTCATGTTAAGAAACCACAACAAAACAACCTTTGAAAGTATAGACACGTCAAGTAAAAAGATTTTAGAACCTCATGGAAGCTAGAACTTTGACAGTCGGATAAAAAATCATGACTTAGAAGTGCAATTCCGTCAATAAAGACACTTGCTCAAATGTTGTCATTTTTTGAGTGTTTATTATTCTATGTATAATCCAAGTATATGTCACAGACTCCCTCTTTTTTCTTTTCTGGACATCTCTTAAACATCATTTTATAGGCATGATAACGCTCATTATGAATTTTAAATTTCCGAGAACCACGAAAAGTTAGTAAAAAGGCATAAGGTTTAAAATGGTGTAAGATTTGAATATGAATATATCGGTTACGATTCGCATTAAGAAACCCAACAAAACCACCTTCGAAAGTATAGTCACGTCGAGTAAAAAATCATGACTCTAACAGTGAGATAAAAAATCATGACTTAGAAGTGCAATTCCGTCAATAAAGACACTTGCTCGAATGTTGCCATTTGTGAGTGTTTTCTATTCTATGTATAATCCACGTATATGTCACAGACTCCATCCGTTTTCTTTTCTAGACATCTCTTAAATGTCATCTTTTATAGGCATGATAACGCTGATTATGAATTTGAATTTCCGAGAACCTCGAAAAGCAAGTAAAAATGCGTAATGTTTAAAATGGTGTAAGATTTGAGTGTGAATATATCGGGTTAGGAGTCGCGTTAAGAAACTACAACAAAACCACCTTTGAAAGAATAGGCACGTCGAGTAAAACGATTTCGGAACCTCATGGAAACCGGAACTCTGGCAGTCAGATAAAAAATAATGACTTAGAGGTCCAATTCCGTTAGTAAAGACGCTTGCTCGAATATTGCCATTTTTTGAGTGTTTTCTATTCTATATATAATCCATGTATGTGTCACAGACTCCGTATGTTTTCATTTCTAGACATCTCTTAAATGTCATCTTTTATAGGAATTATAACTCTCATTATGAATATTAATTTATTAAGAATATCAAAAAGCTTCTAAAAAGGCGTAAGATTTAAAATGGTATTAGATTTGAATATGAATATATTGGGTTAGGAGTCTCGTTAAGAAACAACAACAACAAAACAACCTTTGATAGTATAGACACGTCAAGTAAAAAGAATTGGAACCTCATGGAAACTGGAACTCTCACAGTGAGATAAAAAATCATGACTTAGAAGTGCAATTCCTTTAATAAAGACACTTGCTCGAATTTTGCCATTTTTGAGTGTTTACTATTCTATGTATAATCCACGTATATCATAGACTCCTTTTTTTTCTTTTCTAGACATCTCTTAAACATCATCTTTTACAGGCATGATAACGCTCATTATGAATTGAATTTCCGAGAACCTCGAAAAGCAAGTAAAAATGCGTAATGTTTAAAATGGTGTAAGATTTGAATGTGAATATATCGGGTTAGGAGTCGCGTTAAGAAACTATAACAAAACCACCTTTGCAAGAATAGGCACGTCGAGTAAAACGATTTCGGAACCTCATGGAAACCGGAACTCTGGCAGCAGATAAAAAATATTCACTTAGAGGTCCAATTCCGTTAGTAAAGACACTTGCTCGAATATTGCCATTTTTTTGAGTTTTTATATCTATATATAATCCATGTATGTGTCACAGACTCCGTGTGTATTCTTTTCTGGAAATCTCTTAAACTTCATCTTTTATAGGCATGATAACGCTCATTATGAATTTGAATTTCCAAGAACCACGAAAAGCTAGTAAAAAGGCGTAAGGTTTAAAATGATGTAAGATGTGAATTATGTATCGGGTTACGAGTGGCAATAAGAAACCATAACAAAACCACCTTCGAAAGTATAGTCACGTCGAGTAAAAAGATTTTGGAGCCTCATGGAAGCTGGAACTCCGACATTAAGATAAAAAATCATGACTTAGAGGTCCGATTCCGTCAGCAAAGACACTTGCTCGAATTTTGCCATTTTTTGATTGTTTTCTATTCTACGTATATGTCACAGACTCCATCCGTTTTCTTTTCTAGACATCTCTTGAACGTCATCTTTTACACGCATGATAACGCTCATTATGAATTTGAATTTCCGAGAACCTCGAAAAGCAAGTAAAAAGGCGTAAGGTTTGAAATGGTGTAAGATTTGAATGTGAATATATCGGGTTAGGAGTCGCATTAAGAAACCACAACAAAACCACCTTTGCAAGAATAGGCACATCGAGTAAAAAGATTTCAAAACCTCATGGAAACTGGAACTCTGCGAGTCAGATAAAAAATAATGACTTAGAGGTCCAATTCCGTTAGTAAAGACACTGCCTCGAATGTTGCCATTTTTTGAGTGTTTTCTTTTCTATGTATAACCCACGTATATGTCACCGACTCCGTCAATTTTCATTTCTAGACATCTTTTAAATGTCATCTTTTATAGGCATGATAACTCTCATTATGAATATTAATTTTTGAGAACCTCGAAAAGCTTGTAAAAATGCGTTAGGTTTAAAATGGTATAAGATTTGTATTTTAATATATCGGGTTAGGAGTCATGTTAAGAAACCACAACAAAACAACCTTTGAAAGTATAGACACGTCTAAGTAAAAAGATTTTGGAACCTCATGGAAGCTGGAACTTTGACAGTCAGATAAAAAATCATGACTTAGAAGTGCAATTCCGTCAATAAAGACACTTGCTCAAATGTTGTCATTTTTTGAGTGTTTATTATTCTATGTATAATCCAAGTATATGTCACAGACTCCCTCTTTTTTCTTTTCTGGACATCTCTTAAAGATCATCTTTTATAGGCATGATAACGCTCATTATGAATTTTAAATTTCCGAGAACCACGAAAAGTTAGTAAAAAGGCATAAGGTTTAAAATGGTGTAAGATTTGAATATGAATATATCGGGTTACGATTCGCATTAAGAAACCCCAACAAAACCACCTTCGAAAGTATAGTCACGTCGAGTAAAAAATCATGACTCTAGCAGTGAGATAAAAAATCATGACTTAGAAGTGCAATTCCGTCAATAAAGACACTTGCTCGAATGTTGCCATTTGTGAGTGTTTTCTATTCTATGTATAATCCACGTATATGTCACAGACTCCATCCGTTTTCTTTTCTAGACATCTCTTAAATGTCATCTTTTATAAGCATGATAACGCTGATTATGAATTTGAATTTCCGAGAACCTCGAAAAGCAAGTAAAAATGCGTAATGTTTAAAATGGTGTAAGATTTGAATATGAATATATCGGGTTAGGAGTCGCGTTAAGAAACTACAACAAAACCACCTTTGCAAGAATAGGCACATCGAGTAAAACGATTTCGGAACCTCATGGAAACCGGAACTCTGGCAGTCAGATAAAAAATAATGACTTAGAGGTCCAATTCCGTTAGTAAAGACGCTTGCTCGAATATTGCCATTTTTTGAGTGTTTTCTATTCTATATATAATCCATGTATGTGTCATAGACTCCGTATGTTTTCATTTCTAGACATCTCTTAAATGTCATCTTTTATAGGAATTATAACTCTCATTATGAATATTAATTTATTAAGAATATCGAAAAGCTTCTAAAAAGGCATAAGATTTAAAATGGTATTAGATTTGAATATGAATATATCGGGTTAGGAGTCTCGTTAAGAAACAAAAACAACAAAACAACCTTTGATAGTATAGACACGTCAAGTAAAAAGAATTTGGAACCTCATGGAAACTGGAACTCTCACAGTGAGATAAAAAATCATGACTTAGAAGTGCAATTCCTTTAATAAAGACACTTGCTCGAATGTTGCCATTTTTTGAGTGTTTACTATTCTATGTATAATCCACGTATATGTCATAGACTCCTTTTTTTTTCTTTTCTAGACATCTCTTAAACATCATCTTTTACAGGCATGATAACGCTCATTATGAATTTGAATTTCCGAGAACCTCGAAAAGCAATTAAAAATGCGTAATGTTTAAAATGGTGTAAGATTTGAATGTGAATATATCGGGTTAGGAGTCGCGTTAAGAAACTATAACAAAACCACCTTTGCAAGAATAGGCACGTCGAGTAAAACGATTTCGGAACCTCATGGAAACCGGAACTCTGTCAGTCAGATAAAAAATATTGACTTAGAGGTCCAATTCCGTTAGTAAAGACACTTGCTCGAATATTGCCATTTTTTTGAGTGTTTTATATTCTATATATAATCCATGTATGTGTCACAGACTCCGTCTGTATTCTTTTCTGGAAATCTCTTAAACTTCATCTTTTATAGGCATGATAACGCTCATTATGAATTTGAATTTCCAAGAACCACGAAAAGCTAGTAAAAAGGCGTAAGGTTTAAAATGATGTAAGATGTGAATATTAATGTATCGGGTTACGAGTGGCAATAAGAAACCATAACAAAACCACCTTCGAAAGTATAGTCACGTCGAGTAAAAAGATTTGGAGCCTCATGGAAGCTGGAACTCCGACATTGAGATAAAAATCATGACTTAGAGGTCCGATTCCGTCAGCAAAGACACTTGCTCGAATGTTGCCATTTTTTGATTGTTTCTATTATGTATAATCCATGTATATGTCACAGACTCCATCCGTTTTCTTTCCTAGACATCTCTGAACGTCATCTTTTACACGCATGATACGCTCATTATGAATTTGAATTTCCGAGAACTCGAAAAGCAAGTAAAAAGGCGTAAGGTTTGAAATGGTGTAAGATTTGAATGTGAATATATCGGGTTAGGAGTCGCATTAAGAAACCACAACAAAACCACCTTTGAAAGAATAGGCACATCGAGTAAAAAGATTTCAAAACTCATGGAAACTGGAACTCTGCGAGTCAGATAAAAATAATGACTTGAGGTCCAATCCGTTAGTAAAGACACTGCCTCGAATGTTGCCATTTTTTAAGTGTTTTCTTTTCTATGTATAACCCACGTATATGTCACTGACTCCGTCTATTTTCATTTTTTATACATCTCTTAATGTCATTTTATAGGCATGATAACTCTCTTGAATATTAATTTGAGACCTCGAAAAGCTTGTAAAAATGCGTAAGGTTTAAAATGGTATAGATTTGTATTTGAATATATTGGTTAGGAGTCATGTAAGAAACCACAACAAAACAACCTTTGAAAGTATAGACACGTCAAGTAAAAAGATTTTGGAACCCTGGAAGCTAGAACTTTGACAGTCAGATAAAAAATCATGACTTAGAAGTGCAATTCCGTCAATAAAGACTGTTGGACCAAAAGAACCAATGAGCCTGATCAGAGAAACCTCTAAGTCCCACAGGACATCACAACAGCTGAAGAAGACCTGATCAGCTGTTCTACAAAGTCTGAAGAATACAACTGCTGAAGTATTTCTGAAGTACTGAAGACAAAGACTAAGACAACAGCTGAAGATCTAAAGTCCGAAGACTTCAACAAGTACTAAAGACAAAGACTGAAGATCAACAGCTGAAAGACAAAGTCTGATGTTCAAGTACTGAAGACATCAGCTGATGCTAACAGCTGATGACAACAGCTGAAGAGGGCTTCTTCAGTTGTTGTGATGGTTTTTCTTCATCAGTAGTTTTCTTTCCTTTCAGTAGTTTGTTTACTTTTCTGTAGTTTTGTTTCCTTTTCAGTACTTGTAAACAACTGAAGAGGTTGTTCTTCAGTTGTTGTAGTATCAGTAGTTTTATGTTTTTCAGTAGTTGTAAATAAGATGTTTAACACTTAGGAACATTTGTAAGAAGATGTCAGTTGTTGACATCTTCAGTAGTTGTTAAACATCAGTAGTTATAAAACGGTTACATGTCACTTTCAAGTGACATCAGCCTACGTCATTCTTTCCTTTATAAGGAAGGATGACTCACCTGTAATCGTGCCATTGAGGCCGACAATCTTAATGCAATATTCCTTTTGTCAGATATTTCTCTCTCTATAACAAAATTCTTTTATCGCTTTATATCGAATGTTCTTGCTTGAATTTGTCTAATTCTGAGCTATTCCGCTGCTATATCTGTTCAATCGATTAAACAAGAGGCTGAGATCCTAACAAATGGTATTAGAGCAGGTTAATCATTGATCGATCTAACAATTGATCATTGAAACTGTTCAATCGCTCTAAGTTTGATCGAATTAGCAAATTCGCAAGGATCTGTTATAGAGATTGAGAGTGTATCGCTTCTGGCCGTTTTATTTGAGGTTCTGTGTGGTTCTGAGCTAAATTTATTGTGATTTTACTTGAATCTGTCTGAATTTCCACAATGACTACTTCTTCGAATGATCCTTTCAATACTGGATCCTCTACCAAGCCTCCGATCCTGGTGAGGAATGAGTATAACATTTGGCAGAGAAGATTGCTCCATCACCTGTCTGTCAATAGCTCAGGTTGTTGGACATCTGTGGTACATGGACCACATAAGCCAATGGTGAATGATCCGGAAACAAACCAGTTGGTTCCAAAGAAGAAGGAGCAATACTCCGATGAGGACAAGAAGTTGTTTGAAATCGATGCAAAAGCCCATGGAATTTTGGCTATGGCTATTCCTAATGAGATTTACTCTGGGCTTCTGCATTGTGAGTCTGCTCATGACCTCTGGAAGCCATCAAAGAACAATTTGGTGGTACTGATGAGGTTTTAGCAAACAACAGGGAAATCCTCGCCCAACAATATGAGACTTTCTCTCATAGAAAGGGGAGACTCTGACTCAACAATTGAGCGGTTTTCATGTTTAATCTCTGAATTGAAAATGGTTAAACATGAATATACCAGGAGTCAGATGAACCATAGATTCCTAAGATCACTGCCTGAGAGATGGAACACATATACCATTGTTCTACGCTCAAATGCTGATGTTGATCGCCTATCTCTCACCCAACTTCATGGGAAACTGCTTACATTCGAGAGAGAGATAGAGCAGAAAAGGAAATTGGCTTCATCTGGCAAGCTTACTGAGGATTTTGTCCAAGGAACACTGCCCTGATTGGACATCAAGAGTCAGAATATGCGTCATCTGAAAGCCAGTATGATGAGCATATTGATTTCTCTACAAACACTTCTGAGCCTGCCTTTGTGAGTGTTGATAGTTATTCTGCTGGTAGTAATAGTGACAATCTATGTTTCATCATGGATGATCTCAAGGGGATTGCTGATGATGACTTAGAAGAGATGGATATTTTGAGCCAAATGGCCTTGATAAATATCAGATCTCAGAAGTTCTACAAAAGAACTGGAAGGAAATTCCCAGGACTCTCTGGCAAAACCAAAGTTGGTTTTGACAAGAGTAAGTTGAAGTGCCATAAATGCCACAGGCTTGGACACTTTGCAAGAGAATGTAGATCATCTGGATCTAACTCTCCTGCACCTTTTGTGACTTTCCCTGGCAATAGTCAACAAAACAGAGGGCAACAACCTGTCAATTCTGGTTATCATCATCAACCACAATCTCCTGCATATTTTGTTCCACAGGGGCCAATGCCATATCCATACCCCTGCTATTACATGCCACAACCAGGCCAGGTTCAAGCACCCACTGCTCAGCAACCACATGCACTCCCTGAGCCTCAACCATCCCAATCTCATCAACCTAATCAACTTCAACAACACAGCTTCTTCACACCAGGAGTTGTTGACTGGAGCAGCTTACCAGATGATGTGTCTGGTAATGAACAACTGTTCTCAGGTGCTGGTCAACATGGTGGTGAGCATCCTTTTGGAAATCTAGCTCTCATGACTTTGGAATCCTCTGATGGATCATCCTCAAGTACCTCTTCAACACAGGTATCACAGGTATCCTCTGAGGCTAAGGCCAAATTATGTTCTGAAACTTGCATAGCAGCATTTGCCTCTATTAGAGAAGCAAATGTGGCTTTAATCAATAAAAATGTAGAGCTAGAACAAATAATTTCCAAAAATAAAGCTGAGTTTGAGTCTGTGCTGAAAGAGAAAACTGATGAGATTATAAATTAAAATGCCAAATCTCTGATGATAAGGCTAGGGAGGATGTACTCTTAGAGAAGTACAAAGACCTCAAAGATACTCTTGCTGTCACCCAAGTAGAGTGTGATCGATGGGTACAATCTTGCAAGGGCTTTGAAATGCTTCTTAGTAAGCAAACAGCTTCCAATGTGAAGTTTGGAATTGGTTATAATCACACTGCTCCTCCTACAGATTTTGCTTCAAGAGCAGGAGTAGAATCTGATGGAGAAAGTAATGACCAATCCACCTCATCATGTGATTCACTACTTGATAAAGCACCATCAGTAGTTGAAGTCAGTAGTAATCCCTCTGTGAACCTATCAGCTGATATTGATGGTTCAACTGCTGACACTCACATGATCAATGAGTTGATCAACCCAAGTGTTATCCCTAGAAGTACTGAGGGTACTGGAGAGCAGGGATAACATCTGGAGTTCAAATCCCAATAACTGACAGCACTAAAGAGAAGAAAACTGTCAGTAGGAAGGATTTGAAGCCTACTAAGGGAGTTGACAAGAAGGCAAAAAGTGCTTCTAAACTGCTGAAGAGCAAGTCTTCAGTAGTTTCATCTTCTTCAGTTGATGATCAACAGAAGATGAAGAAGAAACCATGTGAAATATGTGGTCTATTCAATCATCTCACAGATGATTGTTGGTACAAAAAGGGATCCAAACTCAAACAAAAGGAGAAAATTAAAGAAAACTTGGCTAAAATGAAAACTGAGTTTGAGTCCAAGTTTGTACCAGCAGCATCAAATCCTGTTACTCCTATGTCCAAAAAGAAATCTAAAAGGGAAGGAGTGCAACAGGCAACAGCTGAGGTTGCTCAAAAGAAGATGGTGCAACACAAGAACTCATCATCAAACACCAATACCAATGTGTCTGAAGAGCTGAAAGCTCTTTCCCAGAATCAGACACAGCTGGTAATGATGGTTCAACATCTGTTGGGAAGAGTTAACCAACTTGATGGCCCTGTGTTGAAACCCCAGAAAAGGAGATCCAAGCCACAGGATTCCTCTTCTACACCATCTCCTTCACCTCAAGCTATTGTGCCCAATAAACCTGTTAGTTTACCATCTATTGATGAGACCAGGCCCAAAACCAAAAAGGTTTGGGTCTCCAAAACTAACTGATTGTTTATTAATGCAGGTTTCTTCAACATGCCAAAGTAGCATCTGGTATGTAGACAGTGGGGGTCTATGCATATGACTGGGAACAACTCACTTCTTAATGACTACTCTCCAGGAAGGAAGGGTTTTGTTTCCTTTGGCAATGATGCAAGAGGTTACATCATCGGGAAGGGTTTTGTTTCCAATGGGGAAATAAGGTTTGATGATGTCAACCATGTGGAAAATCTCAAGTATAACCTCTTGAGTGTCAGTCAAATGTGTGACAAAGGCCATGTTGCCCTTTTCACAAGCCAGAACTGCAGGATTCTGTCATCCAAAGTTCTGAGTTTGATTGACAAGGTATTGGATGCTCACACTCTCCTGAAGGCCAACAGGACAGGAAGAGTGTATGCCTTAGATCTTTCCAAGAAAATAGATCTCAAAGGCCATCCTTGCCTATTTTCCAAGGCCTCTCCTCAAGAATCTAATCTATGGCATAGAAGGCTGGGACATGTTAACTTCAAGAACATGAATCAGCTGATACACCATAGTTTAGTAAGGGGAATGCCTATGAAGGAGTTCAAGTGTGAAAACAACTGCACTGCTTGTTTGAAAGGAAAACAGCACAAGGTTTCATTCCCACCTATTGAAGAACCAAAGTCCACTGCCTGCTTACAACTTCTTCACATGGATCTCTTTGGTCCTGTGAGAGTGATGAGCATGGCAAAGAAGAAATATGTCTGGTAATTGTGGATGACTACTCCAGATTTGTATGGACTTTCTTTCTACATTCAAAGGATGAAGCTGCACAGAAGATCATAAACTTTGTGTTGTATGCTGAGAAGCAGTATTCCCTCTCAGTCAAGTGTATTAGAAGTGACAATGGAACAGAATTCAGGAACAATACACTTGATGAGTTCTACCTTTCCAAGGGAATAAAGAGGCAGTTTAGTATTCCAAGAACTCCTGAACAGAATGGAGTTGTGGAGAGAAAGAACAGGACCCTCATTGAAGCTGCAAGGTCTATGTTGGCTGATTCTGGACTGCCATTGACCTTTTGGGCTGAAGCTGTCAACACAGCATGCTATGTGCAGAATAGAGTGCTAATAAATCAGAGGTTGATGAAGACTCCATATGAAGTTCTACATCATTTGGCCCCTCTCATTTCATTCTTTAGAGCATTTGGGTGTCCCTGTTTCATTCTCAACACAAAGGATCAGCTCCAGAAATTTGATCCTAAGGTGGATGCAGGGTACTTTGTTGGTTATTCATCAACTTGCAAGGCATACAGAGTCTTCAACTGCAGAACAAAGATGGTTGAAGAGACTCTACATGTCAAGTTCAATGAATCTCCAAAGGACAAGATTCCACAAAGCCCTGTGGAGCTCTTTGATTTGGACATACTGCAATATGTTCCTTATCAATCTCCTGCTGTTGCTCCTGTCAACAGTTCACCACCTGGTGTTACTGCTGAAGATGATGATGATAGTAGTAATCACCTCTTCAGGTTTAGTGACCAACTGCCTGTGTCCTCTAAACCTGATGCTCCTGTAGCTCCAGCAGCACCATCCACAACAAATGCTGATGAGATTTCTGCATCCTCAACTTCATTTGAGTTGCCACCATCTTCATGGTTTCAAGAATCTGCATCAACATCTGCTGCTGCTGAAGGTCCTACAAACACTTGCACAGATTTGATTGTTTACCAAGAGCTGAAAAATCACCCAATGTCTCAAATCCTTGGTGATATCAATGCTGGTGTTTCAACCAGAAGCCAGTTGTCCAATTTCTGCTTCTATGCTCTCTTCATCAGTCAGCTAGAGCCAAAGAACTATCATGTAGCTTTGAGAGACAATGGATGGGTTGAAGCCATGCAGCTTGAGCTTCTTCAGTTCAAAAAACAGCAAGTGTGGGAGCTTGTTCCTCTACCCCCAGGTAAGTGTGCAATAGGCACTAAATGGGTGTTTAGGAATAAAACTGATGAAAATGGGCTAATTGTTAAGAACAAGGCCAGACTGGTTGTGCAGGGGTTTGCACAAGAAGAAGGTATTGATTATGATGAAACCTTTGCCCCTGTAGCCAGACTGGAGGCAATTAGATTGTTTTTAGCCTATGCTGCACTCCACAATCTTAAAGTTTTTCAAATGGATGTCAAAAGTGCTTTTCTATATGGTAACATAAAAGAAGAAGTTTATGTGTGTCAACCACCAGGCTTTGAGGATAATAAGCACCCAGAATGGGTATATAAGCTTGATAAAGCTCTTTATGGGTTGAAACAAGCACCTAGAGCCTGGTATGAGACCTTATCAAACTTTCTTCTACAGAATAATTTCACTAGAGGCTCCATAGATAAAACTTTATTTATTAAGAAGGTGGATCAGCATAAGCTACTTGTTCAAATTTATGTTGATGATATTATATTTGCATCCTCTGATCCCCAATTGTGTGAGGAATTCCAACCTTAATGCAACAGAACAGAAGTTTGAAATGAGTGCAATGGGAGAATTACAGTTCTTTCTAGGTTTGCAAATCAAACAAAAAGCTGATGGAATTTTCATTCATCAGTCTAAATACACAAAAGATCTTTTGAATAAGTTTGATTTACAAAACTGTAAACCCTGTTCTACTCCCATGTGCAACACCACACAATTGGATGTTGATCAGAAAGGTAAAGCTGTTGATGAAACTCTTTACAGATGTATGATTGGTTCCTTGATGTATTTAACAGCTTCTAGACCAGATATTATGTTTGCTACATGTGTTTGTGCTAGATTTCAGGCTGCACCTAAGGAGTCTCATCTGATTGCAGTCAAGAGGATCTTTAGATATCTGCAAGGTACACAATCTCTAGGCTTATGGTATTCCACTGGACATTCTTGCAAATTAGTTGCTTTCTCTGATAGTGACTATGCAGGGTGTAAGTTGACCAGGAAATCAACTTTTGGTGGATGTCAATTCCTAGGCAACTGTTTGATTTCTTGGCAGAGTAAGAAACAAACATCTGTTGCTACATCCACTGCTGAAGCCGAGTACATTGCTGCTGCAAGTTGTACATCCCAAGTACTCTGGCTTCAGAATCAACTTTTGGATTATGGCATTACAGAGACTAAGACTCCATTATTAATGGATAGTGCTTCAGCTCTTTGCATTGTCAAAATCCAGTCCAGCACTCTAGGACCAAACATATAGAAATTAGACATCATTTTATAAGAGATTGTTTTGAAAAGGGTCTAATTAATCCTATGTTTGTGCCTAGTGCTGATGAGCTTGCAGACATTTTTACTAAGCCTTTGGATAGTTCAACTTTCCACAACCTGGTGTTAAGGCTTGGTATGCTGCAGCTAGAATAAGTGACAACTACTGATGATCTCAGTAATTACTGATGATCATTGGTAACCATGTCACATATAAGTACTGATGAGTTATTTTACCCTCAGTAGTTTTTATAACTACTGACGGCTAAATGCTTTAAGTACTGTACTTTATCTGTTCTAAACTACTGATGTAGTTACAACTGCTGATGCATTTACAACTACTGAAATCAGTAGAAACAGATTACTGATGTCCTATGAAACAACTGAAAACAGCAAAAAGGCTGATGAGTAAGTGTTGAGGACAGTATGAAACAGCTGAAAGGCTATGAATTGACGACAACTACTGATGAGTACTCTCTCTTCAGTAGTTCACAAACTGCTGTTTCTTCATAAACAACTGAAGCAATACCATGTCTTCAGTAGTTTCACAACTACTGATGACTAACACCAAGTCTTCAGTTGTTTACAACAACTGATGGCACAACCAGGGTCTTCAGTAGTTTCACAACTACTGATGACTAATACCAAGTCCTCAGTTGTTTCAACATCTGAAGTCCAACTTGTCTTCAGTAGTTTTTTTTTAAAACTACTGATGCCTAAATCAGAGACTTCAGTTGTTTCAACGTCTGATTGTAAACACCATGTCTTCAGTTGTTTTATAACTGCTGACCACACCAATACCATCAGTCGTTTCAAACCTCTGAAAGTTAATACCACGTCATCAGTTGTTTCAAATACTGATGACTAACACCAAAACCTTCAGTCGTTTCATAACCCGTACCCTATATATATCTGATCCCTCTTTCAGAGTTTTTCATTCTTTCACGACCTAAAATTTCAAAAGCTCTGAAAATCTTTCACCTTCATTAATGGCGACCATGCAACTCAAGCCTCGACACAACTGTGTCGCGTACCTCACTAAATCGCCCTTCTGGACCAAATTCGATAATGCTATAGATCTTATGGTCCAATCACCACTGAAAACGGCCTTCCTCCTAAATCCAATCATTTATGCCGATTCGCTACATCAGTTTTGGACGAATGCAACTGTTAATGGAGAATCTATCCATTCGTCTATCAACTCTCATAAGGTGGTCATCTCTACTGCTACCATCCGCCAGATATTACTATTATGATGATGCCTCCCCTGTTGGATATCCTAAGCGCCAAATTGATCTTTCATTTGGACAACATGGATATCAAGGCGATCTTAGTGCTTCGACCATCCTGAAGAAACATTTTCCAGATGCTGAACGATTGATATTTCATATGGTAAATGTTTGCCTGGCCTCGAAGACTTCTTCTTGGGATCAACTGTCTTCCAGATGGCAACAGGTACTGTTCTCTATCCTTGAACAAGAACCACTAAACTTTTCTGAAATAATTTTTCTTGAAATCAAGGATATGGCCACAAAACACTTTCTAACCGTTGGATACTATAATCCTCGGTTTATAATGGCCATAATAGAGAATCAGCTTTATGCTGAGGGACTAGTTGGTCTGGGAGTCCCTGCTTTGGCTGTATTGCCGGAGGTATACTCCCGACACAACACTGACCAAACTCTAAACAGGCTGCCAAGCTGCGCAAACCCACGCAGCTGGAACCCACAGCCTCCACTTCCACATCCAAGTCCCCTCCAAACCCACAAAGAAGAAGCCTAAGAAGGCTACTCAGGGAGTTGAGTCCCCTGAGGATGCTCCTGCTGCACCAAAGCAGGTTATCTCTACTGGAAATAACCCCCCAGTAGAGACTATGACTCCACCAACCGAAGCCGCTCAGGTTTCCTCTCAAAAGGAACCTGATGCAACCACTCAAAGGGAAGCCACACTGCTGGGATCCTCCTCACTTGAGGGATTACCATTGAAGAGCACCACTCGCCCCGGGTGCACACTGCTTCCACACCCTCTCCTGATGCAACCGCCCCTCAAAGCCCTACAATAATTGTTGCAAAAGTGCTGACGCAGTTGCATTCCTCACCCCCCACCCAGACACCAATCACTACTGGGATAACCTCAACACCTGAGGGGGAGGATCACAATGCTTCTGTCAACCCACAGCACAGGGGTTATCATGTTCCATCTCCTGGTGTAGACAAGGAGGTGCGACCTTCTGGTGAGGCTGCCACTGCTCTGACTCAGCAAATGACCAGGATGCAGTTGGTAACATCTCTAAGACCTCACCAGCGCAACAGCTGATGAAGGACATAGTCCTGAGGCTGGAAGTCCCCAGAACCAAGAACAAGGGGCACATGCTATAATTGATCTACACTCAAGGCATGTTAATCCTGACTCTGTCAGGAGGTCAGGTGATTCAGTATCAACTGATGATGACCTGAGCTTCTTCTATGATGTAGTTGCTCAAAACACCATCCTAGAGGATGAGGTTAGCAGACTCAAAGAGCTGCTGGCCAAGATGTCTCAGGATGAAAGTCCATCTGCCACCACAATACACCCACAGATGGCATCTTCTGAAGGTCCCCTAAACACTGAGCCAATACATACTTCCAAGCCACCAGCCTCTGCTTTTGGCACTGATTCTCAGGAACAGAACCATCCTGATCAATCAGTTGCTAACCTTCAAAAATCCCTACCTCTCATCACTCCCATGATCACAGATATAGTGATCAAAGCCATTGATGAGAGGCTTCCTACAATAATACAACCCATGGTGGAGGAGTTGGTGACCAAATCACTTTCTACTGCTCAAACCCTTGCACCCAATGCAACCAAAAAGGGGAGAGTCAGTCAGTTAAAGGAAAAAGGAAGAGGACAGATGGGGAGAAGGAGAAAGAATCAGAGAAGGTAAATGAGAAGGAGTTGGCTGTTATAAGTGTGGAGGAGACTGAGTTTGATCATGAGAAGGAGAAGGAGAGTGAGAAGAGAGCTGAAGTGAATGAAAGTCAAAAAGACTTTCATGTCACATATCAAAAGAGAAAGAAGGAGAGTCTGAGAAGGAGAAGGAGCTGAATGATATGGTGAAAGAAGCTGATGCCAACCATAACCGTTCAATGGATAAAATCATTGATCAGTTATATAGGCAGAGTTTTGACATCCAACAACTAGACTCCGAGATCAGAAGGTTGGAGACAGAGGAGATCAACTCAAGATGGGCTAGTTATGATGCCTTAGAAAGAGAAAGGCTGGAGATAATGATTAGATTTGTAGCCAAATACTTGGGAAGATCTCTGATAGAAATAAGGGCCTGGACCAGGGACAACATTGGCAATAACCACCAAGATTTGTTCGTCTGAAGCATACTCCAAGGTTTAGTGATTGAGGCATTAAATGAAGCTGGGGTTGGGAACCGAAAAGAACTGACAAAATTTACTAAAGCCTCCTTACAGCCAAAATGCTAAAACAGTCTGAAAAGCCTCTATCCTCAAAATCACTACCTCCACAACCCACTAAAACAACCCCTTTACCCTCTAAACCAACCATCCAACCCACAAAACCAAATCCTTTACCCCAAAACCACTGCCAGTGATGTACCTAGACAAAAGAAAAGAAAGGTACTGAGGGCTGATGAAGAAGAAGAGGAGGATGAAGACAGACTGCCACTCTCTGCAGTTATCACTTTGCCTAAGGCTAATCCAATGTCCATCACTCCTGCTTCTCAAATGCATGCTGTGATGATAAAGATTGAAGAGGAACAGATGCAAAGACATGATGAGGAAATGCTGAAAAGCATTGACAAAGCATATGCCACATCCTCTTCAATGATTAGCATGAAGAAAGAAGTCTTAAGATTGTACACCCTTGCTAATACCTTTCAATACCAAAGGGAAAAAGTAAGGATATGGCCTGATCCTAGGGTGGCACACAGGATTGTCAAGAAAGAAATTCCTTCAAAATACAAGGGCCGAGTGAAGAGGGTTGTCGACGAAGACATCACTGTGGTTCTTGTAGTGTCCCCCTGGGAAATTGTAGAAGAGTTCAAGAAAGCTTATGAAGCCAAACAACCACCCCAAAGATGTTGGAATAAAATCATAAAGAAGGATTGGTTTACAAAAGACTTGAAAACTTCAAACAAGATGAGCTCAACCTGCTCTTAGAAGGGACTCAATCCAGATGAGCTACAGACAAAACCACGGTTGCTTACAGCTCAATAATGGAAATACAGGCCAAGTACATCTCTGAAGTGTATGGCCGAGAAGGATTGTTTGATGGTGTGCCGAGGTGCTGACAATGGATGAGCAGATCATGTTTCTAAGGGCTTACACCAGGGAATCCTATAGGCTGATACACGGGAAGTAGATCTCATGGTTGGGGTAACAGCTCAGTGTCCAAGTCCCCAATACAGAGCTCCCAACCATATCATGCAAAACAGATCATCAGAGACTTCTTCCCAGGCCGGTGCTGAAAAAGGGTCACTTCTCATCTGATCAAGAGGATAAAAAGACCAATCTATCTGCCAAAATAAGTGGGACTCGTCAATAACTTAGAGGTTTTGGCTGCATTGGTTCAGGGGGAGTTTGTTGGACCAAAAGAACCAATGAGCCTGATCAGAGAAACCTCTAAGTCCCACAGGACATCACAACAGCTGAAGAAGACCTGATCAGCTGTTCTACAAAGTCTGAAGAATACAACTGCTGAAGTATTTCTGAAGTACTGAAGACAAAGACTGAGACAACAGCTGAAGATCTAAAGTCTGAAGACTTCAACAAGTACTGAAGACAAAGACTGAAGATCAACAGCTGAAAGACAAAGTCTGATGTTCAAGTACTGAAGACATCAGCTGATGCTAACAGCTGATGACAATAGCTGAAGAGGGCTTCTTCAGTTGTTGTGATGGTTTTTCTCATCAGTAGTTTTCTTTTCCTTTCAGTAGTTCTTTTCCTTTCAATAGTTTGTTTACTTTTCTGTAGTTTTGTTTCCTTTTCAGTACTTGTAAACAACTCAAGAGGTTGTTCTTCAGTTGTTGTAGTATCAGTAGTTTTATGTTTTTCAGTAGTTGTAAATAAGATGTTTAACACTTAGGAACATTTGTAAGAAGATGTCAGTTGTTGACATCTTCAGTAGTTGTTAAACATCAGTAGTTATAAAACGGTTACATGTCACTTTCAAGTGACATCAGCCTACGTCATTCTTTCCTTTATAAGGAAGGATGACTCACCTGTAATCGTGCCATTGAGGCCGACAATCTTAATGCAATATTCCTTTTGTCAGATATTTCTCTCTCTATAACAAAATTCTTTTATCGCTTATATCGAATGTTCTTGCTTGAATTTGTTAATTCTGAGCTATTCCGCTGCTATATCTGTTCAATCGATTAAACCAAGAGGCTGAGATCCTAACAAAGACACTTGCTCAATGTTGTCATTTTTGAGTGTTTATATTCTATGTATAATCCAAGTATATGTCATAGACTCCTCTTTTTTCTTTTCTGGAATCTCTTACACATCATCTTTTATAGCATGATAACGCTATTATGAATTGTAAATTTCGAGAACCACGAAAAGTTAGTGTAAAAAGGCATAAGGTTAAATGGTGTAAGATTTGATATGAATATATCGGGTTACGATTCGCATTAAGAAACCCCAACAAAACCACCTTCGAAAGTATAGTCACGTCGAGTAAAAAATCATGACTTAACGGTCAATAAAAAATCATGATTAGAAGTGCAATTCCGTCAATAAAGACACTTGCTCAAATGTGCCATTTGTGAGTGTTTCTATTTATGTATAATCCACGTTATGTCACAGACTCCATCCGTTTCTTTTTTAGACATCTCTTAAATGTCATCTTTTATAGGCATGATAACGCTGATTATGAATTTGAATTTTCGAGAACCTCGAAAAGCAAGTAAAAATGCGTAATGTTTAAAATGGTGTAAGATTTGAATGTGAATATATCGGGTAGGAGTCGCGTTAAGAAACTACAACAAAACCACCTTTGCAAGAAGAGGCACATCGAGTAAAACGATTTTGGGAACCTCATGGAAACCGGAACTCTGGCAGTCAGATAAAAATAATGACTTAGAGGTCCAATTCCGTTAGTAAGACGCTTGCTCGAATATTGCCATTTTTTGAGTTTTTCTATTCTATATATAATCCATGTATGTGTCACAGACTCCGTATGTTTTCATTTCTAGACATCTCTTAAATGTCATCTTTTATAGGAATTATAACTCTCATTATGAATATTAATTTATTAAGAATATCGAAAAGCTCTAAAAAGGCGTAAGATTTAAAATGGTATTAGATTTGAATATGAATATATCGGGTTAGTTGTCTCGTTAAGAAACAACAACAACAAAACAACCTTTGATAGTATAGACACGTCAAGTAAAAAGAAATTGGAACCTCATGGAAATGGAACTCTGACAGTGAGATAAAAAATCATGACTTAGAAGTGCAATTCCTTCAATAAAGACACTTGCTCGAATGTTGCCATTTTTTGAGTGTTTACTATTTTATGGATAATCCACGTATATGTCATAGACTCCTTTTTTTTATTTTCTAGACATCTCTTAAACATCATCTTTACATGCATGATAACGCTCATTATGAATTTGAATTTCCGAGAACCTTGAAAAGCTAGTAAAAAGACGTAAGGTTTAAAATGATGTAAGATGTGAATATAATATATCGGGTTACGAGTCGCATTAAGAAACCATAACAAAACTACTTTCGAAAGTATAGTAACATCGAGTAAAGAGATTTTGGAGCCTCATGGAAGCTGGAACTCTAACAGTCAGATAAAAAATCATGACTTAGAGGTTCGATTCCGTCAGCAAAGACACCTGCTCGAATGTTGTCGTTTTTTTATTGTTTTCTATTCTATGTATAATCCACGTTTATGTCATAGACTCAATCCGTTTTCTTTTCTAGACATCTCTTAAACGTTATCTTTTACAGGCATGATAACGCTCATTATAAATTTGAATTTCCGAGAACCTCGAAAAGCTAGTAAAATATAAATCGGGTTAGGAGTCGCATTAAGAAACCACAACACAACCACCTTTGCAAGAATAGGCACATCTAGTAAAAAGATTTCGGAACCTCATGGAAACTGGAACTCTGCCTGTCAGATAAAAAATAATGACTTAGAGGTCCAATTCCGTTAGTAAAGACATTGCCTCGAATGTTGCCATTTTTTGAGTGTTTTCTTTTCTATGTATAATCCACGTATATGTCACCGAGTCCGTCTATTTTCATTTCTAGACATCTCTTAAATGTCATCTTTTATATGCATGATAACTCTCATTATGAATATTAATTTCTGAGAACCTCGAAAAGCTTGTAAAACTGCGTAAGGTTTAAAATGGTATAAGATTTGAATTTGAATATATCAAGTTAGGAGTCGGGTTTAGAAACCACAACAAAACAACCTTTGAAAGTATAGACACGTCAAGTAAAAAGATTATGGAACCTCATGGAAGCTGGAACTCTGACAGTGAGATAAAAAATCATGACTTAGAAGTGCAATTCTGTCAATAATGACACTTGCTCGAATGTTTCCATTTTTTTAGTGTCTACTATTCTATGTATAATCCATGTATATGTCATAGACTCCTTTTTTTTTCTTTTATGGACATCTCTTAAATGTCATCATTTATAGACATGATAACACTCATTATGAAATTGAATTTCTAAGAACCACGAAAACCTAGTAAAAAAGACGTAAGGTTTAAAATGATGTAAGATTTAAGTATTAATATATCGGGTTAGGAGTCGCATTAAGAAACCATAACAAAACCACCTTCGAAAGTATAGTCACATCAAGTAAAAAGATTTTGGAGACTCATGGAAGCTGGAAGTCTAACAGTCAGATAAAAAATCATGACTTAGAGGTCCGATTCCTTCAGCAAAGACACTTGCTCGAATATTGCTATTTTTTTATTGTTTTCTATTCTATGTATAATCCACGTATATGTCATAGATTCCATCCGTTTTCTTTTCTAGACATCTCTTAAACGTCATCTTTTACAGGCATGATAACGCTCATTATGAATTTGAATTTCTGAGAACCTCGAAAAGCTAGTGAAAAGGCGTAAGGTTTGAAATGATGTAAGCGTTGAATGTGAATATATCGGGTTAGGAGTCGCATTAAGAAACCACAACAAGACCTCCTTTGCAAGAATAGGCACATCGAGTAAAAAGATTTCGGAAGCTCATGGAAACTGGAACTCTGCCAGTCAGGTAAAAATAATGACTTAGAGGTCCAATTCCGTTAGTAAAGACACTGCCTCGAATGTTGCCATTTTTTGAGTGTTTTCTTTTCTATGTATAATCCACGTATATGTCACCGACTCCGTCTATTTTCATTTCTAAACATCTCTTAAATGTCATCTTTTATAGGCATGATAACTCTCATTATGAATATTAATTTCTAAGAACCTCGAAAAGCTTGTAAAAATGCGTAAGGTTTAAAATGGTATAAGATTTGAATTTGAATATATCAGGTTAGGAGTCGGGTTAAGAAACCACAACAAAACAATCTTTGAAAGTATAGACATGTCGAGTAAAAAGATTTTGGAACCTCATGGAAGCTGGAACTCTGACAGTGACATAAAAAATCATGACTTAGAAGTGCAATTCCGTCAATAAAGATACTTGCTCGAATGTTGCCATATTTTCAGTGTCTACTATTCTATGTATAATCCACGTATATGTCATAGACTCCCTTTTTTTTCTTTTCTGGACATCTTTTAAACGTCATCGTTTATAGGCATGATAACGCTTATTATGAATTTGAATTTCCGAGAACCACGTAAAGGTAGTAAAAAGGCGTAAGGTTTAAAATGATGTAAGATTTGAGTATTAATATATCGGGTTAGGAGTCGCATTCAGAAACCATAACAAAACCACCTTCGAAAGTATAGTCACATCGAGTAAAAAGATTTTGGAGCCTTATGGAAGCTGGAACTCTGACAGGCAGATAAAAGATCATGACTTAGAGGTCCGATTCCGTCAGCAAAGACACTTGCTCGAATATTGCTATTTTTTGATTGTTTTCTATTCTATGTATAATCCACGTATATGTCATAGACTCCATCCGTTTTCTTTTCTAGACATCTCTTAAACGTCATCTTTTAGAGGCATGATAACGATCACTATGAATTTGAATTTCCGAGAACCTCGAAAAGCTAGTAAAAAGGAGTAAAGTTTGAAATGATGTAAGCTTTGAATGTGAATATATCGGGTTAGGAGTCACATTAAGAAACCACAACAAAACCTCCTTTGCAAGAATAGGCATATCGAGTAAAAAGATTTCGGAACCTCATGGAAACTGGAACTCTGCCAGTCAGGTAAAAAATAATGAGTTAGAGGTCCAATTCCGTTAGTAAAGACACTGCCTCGAATGTTGCCATTTTTTGAGTGTTTTCTTTTCTATGTATAATCCACGTATATGTCACCGACTCCGTCTATTTTCATTTCTAAACATCTCTTAAATGTCATCTTTTATAGACCTGATAACTCTCATTATGAATATTAATTTCTGAGAACCTCGAAAAGCTTGTAAAAATGCGTAAGGTTTAAAATGGTATAAGATTTGAATTTGAATATATCAGGTTAGGAGTCGGGTTAAGAAACCACAACAAAAAAACCTTTGAAAGTATAGACACGTCAAGTAAAAAGATTTTGGAACCTCATGGAAGATGGAACTCTAACAGTGACATAAAAAATCATGACTTAGAAGTGCAATTCCGTCAATAAAGACACTTGCTCGAATGTTGCCATTTTTTCAGTGTCTACTATTCTATGTATAATCCACGTATATGTCATAGACTCCTTTTTTTTCTTTTCTGGACATCTCTTAAACGTCATCGTTTATAGGCATGATAACGCTTATTATGAATTTGAATTTTCGAGAACCACGAAAAGCTAGTAAAAAGTCGTAAGGTTTAAAATGATGTAAGATTTGAGTATTAATATATCGGGTTAGGAGTCGCATTAAGAAACCATAACAAAACCACCATCGAAAGTATAGTCACATCGAGTAAAAATATTTTGGAGCCTTATGGAAGCTGGAACTCTGACAGTCAGATAAAAAATCATGACTTAGAGGTCCGATTCTTCAGCAAAGACACTTGCTCGAATATTGCTATTTTTTTATTGTTTTCTATTCTATGTATAATCCACGTATATGTCATAGATTCCATCCGTTTTCTTTTCTAGCATCTCTTAAAGTCATCTTTTACAGGCATGATAACGCCATTATGAATTTGATTTCTGAGAACCTCGAAAAGCTAGTGAAAAGGCGTAAGGTTTGAAATGATGTAAGCGTTGAATGTGAATATATCGGGTTGGAGTCGCATTAAGAAACCACAACAAGACCTCCTTTGCAAGAATAGCACATCGAGTAAAAAGATTTCGGAAGCTCATGGAAACTGGAACTCTGCCAGTCAGGTAAAAATAATGACTTAGAGGTCCAATTCCGTTAGTAAAGACACTGCCTCGAATGTTGCCATTTTTGAGTGTTTTCTTTTCTATGTATAATCCACGTATATGTCACCGACTCGTCTATTTTCATTTCTAGACATCTCTTAAATGTCATCTTTTATAGGCATGATAACTCTCATTATGAATATTTATTTCTAAGAACCTCGAAAAGCTTGTAAAAATGCGTAAGGTTTAAAATGGTATAAGATTTGAATTTGAATATATCAGGTTAGGAGGGGTAAGAAACCACAACAAAACAACCTTTGAAAGTATAGACACATCAAGTAAAAAGATTTTGGAACCACATGGAAGCTGGAACTCTGACAGTGACATAAAAAATCATGACTTAGAAGTGCAATTCCGTCATAAAGACATTTGCTCGAATGTTGCCATTTTTTCAGTGTCTACTATTCTATGTATAATCCACGTATATGTCATAGACTCCCTTTTTTTTCTTTTCTGGACATCTCTTAAACGTCATCGTTATAGGCTAATGAACTAGAAAATGGTTATTAGAAATCATATCACTAATATTTCTGATCATTGCGGGTCCCTTTATTAGTTCGGAAACTTCAGTAATTGTTACGGTTTTCTAAAATTAATGGTATGTTAGGAAGGAACCTGATCAACTCTCTTTTTAACATTAAATTATGTTTTCAAAAATCGTATGTCAAATAAGACACAAAAGATTTACCTACATTACTAGGGCTTTGATCTAAGCAGTAAAATCAGCCTGACAGGATCAAGTCACTACGGCAGCAGGATAGTCGAGAAATCGTGCCGGCTCATCTTTATAAACATTAACATAATCACATCACCTCACCAATTCATCACAATTACATAAGAGGATTCTAATTAGGATGATAACTTTTATTCCCTAATTTTTAAATCCAAACGCTTCAATTCTTATTTTACTTTCTTTTTATTACTGTTTACTGTTGATACATGTATGTCCCTAGATCATGATATGAAATGTAATAGATCTTGTTTATCTGATTCTGGTGTAATTTGATATGATTAATGAAATGATATTGGTTGTTTGTGATTTGTAATGACTAATATTTCATTAATGAGTTGATATTAAATTGATTAATTAGGTTAGCGATTGTTTGAATGGTTACACATAATGTTTATTAATTAATACATTCAAACTTAACATAATGAAGTTCTCATGCGAATGGCCCATGCGAATGGACCATAAGCATGAATAACTTCATACGAATGACTCAGTCGCACGACTGAACCGGGAGACTGGATTAGTCGTATGATTGACACATAAGATTGGCTCAGTCGCACGACCGAACACTCAGTCGTGCGGATGAATCAACCGCATGGTTCAATCGCACGACTGAACCATACTAATGGTTCAGTCGCACGATTGAATAATACCAACCTATAAATACAACCCAATTCGTGAAAAATAGGGGCTTTTGATTAATTACGATTCCAGACGTACTCTAGCCGTCCAGAACCCTCACAATTCGTTCTCCAAGTTCATAGAACACATTAGATCGATTCCCAATCGATTTCTAACGTTAGTTTCAATTCTTGATTGATTCTTCGTGTGTTCTCACTGATTGGATCGCCAATCAAATAGGATCCCGCACTATTTGATCTGGTTTACACGCTAATCTCCAGGTATTTCGTTCAAATACCAGGTCCTAACAAGTGGTATCAGAGCATAGGCTCTTGATTACGTGTGATTCAATCAATATTGATAAAAAGCTTGTGTTTTCGCACTAAAAATGTAATCTTTTGTGTCAAAAGTGATCTTGGACGTTCCCTGCTCATCAAAGTTTGGTTTCTACGGACTTAGGTGATTAGACCTTGCGAAAGTTCGAATTTTTACGGCTAAAACACGTTTAACCTAGAAATTTTCGCAAAACAGCAGCTTGAGTAGCACGAGTGAGCCATTCGCATGACTGGACCTCATTTGCATTGCTCAGACGCACGACTGGACATAGTCGCATCTCCATTCATACGATTGAACCTTTCAGTCGTACTGTTCATACGCATCAGATTCATTCGCATGACTGAGCTAATCGCTTAGTTCAGCCACACGATTGAACCAGTCGTAGAGTTCATACGCACGACTAGACCATTCGCACCCTTCAGTCGCCCCAGTGACAATTTGTTTTATTAGACTTAAAGTTATTAGACTTAAAGTTATTCACAATGGAAGATCAAATGTCAGCCTTTACTGCTGGAAAGGACTCTAGGATACAGAACCTGCTGTTGCTTGAGAGTGAGGTGGGTAATCATAATAAACCACCAAAGCTCTTGACATTAGATGAGTTTCTCCACTGGAAACAATGTTTTGAGATCTACCTCAACGGAGTGGATCCGAATCTGTGGGAAGCCATCGAGATTGGATATAGTACACCGGTGGGAGCTGATGGAGTTAAGCTAACGTTAGGAGGAATGACGAACATGCAGAAAGTCAAATACAATGCAGAAAAAAGAGTTTATGCATTGATTACACAATCTATTCCTAAAGACATATTCCACCGGTACTCAGAAAATAAGCAGTCCAAGAAACTTTGGGATGAGCTAGAAAAGAGGTACGACAGGAATGCTTCGTTGAAGGCAATCAAGGCTAAGGAATTAAAGAAGGAATTCGATAACTTCTCATCGATGGGAAATGAGAGTTTGGACGATATTATAGATAGATTCTACCATCTGATGAGTGAACTGCATACACATGGGGTGGCTACTACCATGGAAAAGAAAGTTACTAATTTTGCAGACGGATTGCCTAAAAAGTGGGCTTCATTCGTGTCTAATCTTAGACAGAATGGAATGCTGGCAAAACTGGATATTAATGAATTCATTCTTAAGTTGCAAGAAAAGTCACTTAGGATGAAGTACAGAGCTCAGAAGTCTTCATACAATCAAAATCCAGCTTTATACAATGCCACGCCTCAAGCTAAGACATCTGGAGCACCTCTCCAGACTACATTTGTGTCTAGCTCATCGGGTCCTTCACATGCATCTCCTTCAGGATCAGACACATCGGGACTTTCTTGTTCCCACTATATTGGATCCGAAGCAAGTGCTACTAAACTGAAGACCGAGAATCTCGGAAATGTGACGGTGGAAGTAGCTCGAGAACACATGGATCTTTTGGCTGCAATAGTCCATTCTTATGATGAACTTGTTGCTGGGAAGATTGGAAACTGCCATCTGACAGACGAGGACTACGAGCAGGTGGACGAAATGGAGCTTGAGAGGACGGATATAATGTGGGCTTTAGCTAGTGCTGTCCAGAGGGCAAAGAAGTTGGTAAAACAAACCGGACAGAACTTGGTAGCTACTAAGGATACCACATTTGGCTTTGACAAGAGCAAAGTGACCTGCTTCAACTGTGGAGAGAAGGGGCACTTCAAAAGAGAATGTGTCAAGCCTAAGAAGACGGGTAACGAGAACCCGTTCTCGTCCTTCACTCGTCAAGACAAGCAAGCTACCAGTTCTACTTCATCAACCAAGGATTCAAAAGCCTTGACTGCTCATGATGATGAAGGACAGGATTGGAGCTTTAGGTTTGTCTCACCAGGGGAATCAAACATTGCAAGTGTAGAAGATATTGATAGTGATTCTGCTAGTAAAGGAGATCTAGCAGTTGAGATAGTGATGTCACATAGTGAAGAAGCAACTGCAACCGAGGTCAATTATAAGCCTAAAGAGGAGACTACCACGTCAGGGACAGAAAAGAGAGAATCACTTGAACTAGAGACATCTGATGCTACGTTGATGGCTAACTCTTCTTAATCAACTCAGGTAAGTACTACAGACCAAATGTTTAATAATCATGCTTGTTCTGATTGTGATACCTTTAGGAATAGCATAGATGGTAAATTTGCTAGGTTATTAGATCATAATGATAACTTAGTAAAAGATTTACAACTATGCACTGAAGCTAATAGGGTATTAAAACAAAATGAGCACAGTTATAAAGAAAAAATAGACCTCTTGACTAAACAGCTTAGGGAAACCGAAGTAGTTGCTTTTAACCAAGCTAATGACATTAGGTATTATCTAAACTCCCTAGAAGACACTAAGAAGGAAAAGGAAGTTCTAGAAGTAGAAGTAAATTTATTAAAACAAAAACTGCACAGTTGGACTAGTTCTTCACACATAGTCCAACACTTAGTGAGAGAAAGGAACAACAGGGAGGGATTGGGTTATAAAGTGGTTCCACCACCACCTGAGACGTTGATGAACGCTAAATCTAGCCATTTCCAAGCCGATCGAACTGTTACTCCTTGTCATGACCTTGTTTCGAACTTGTAACCTATCATAATTGGAGTTAATCAGTTGTTTAACACTTTCGAATCAAAACCAAAAAAATCATAATCAAATCTCAATCGGTTTCATCTCTTTCATCAACATAACCAATCAAACTAATTGAACAAAACATTTCTCGGTGAATTACGAATTTAAACATATCAGTAATTGCAATTAACACCATGTAATGAAAATCAAACCAAGACCCAAAACTCCCGAACAAACCTTAAACTCGTTTGATTTGAAACTGTCACAATTGGGACTACAAAATCGCAATGAAACCTTCGAGTCGGCCCCTTTGAGCTTTATGCAACTTCAATTACAAACGAAGCAATCCCATTCATCCTCTCGAATATCAATTTTACATCGAACCTGCAACCTACTCAAACACATCTCCAGAGGAGTTTAATCAGCAATTGAAAGAGGTATTTGAATCATAAGCTCCATCAAAAGCTTCATACGAAATTAATTGGATTTTAATCACCATTTGCGTCTCAAATCAAATTCAACCCGATCGCTACCATCGTTCATTTGCTCATCTTCCATTTCAAACAATCTAGGTAAATTAGTTACACACCCACACTTGTTTTCAGATGAGAATCAAAAACCCTATGTTTAATTTGGTTATTGATTTGGTTCTCATGTTCAATTAGAAACGAATTGAAAGCTAGGGTTCTTAATTAGTTTGGAGATTTTTTTTATTATCTATTTTTATTAAATTTTAACTGGAATATTTTAGATTCGGGCTCTAGCCCAGCTGGTTAACTCTTAGAGCCTTCACATAGGAAACCCGGGTTCAAATCCGGGCAACCCCATTTCTTTTTAGACACATTTTAAAAACAATGTTTATTATTTTCATAAATTACTATATTAGTAATATAATAATTTAAAACTTATTAAATTATTTAATATTAATTCAGATATCATTTTTTAATTTTAAAAATTTTGTAAAAGAATTTAGTTTCCATTTTCTTTATTTTAAAGGATTAAATGCTTCATAAAACATTATAAATCTATTTACAAGATTTAAACTACAAGTTATTCAACATTAAACTTATAGGTATGTTAAACCTATTTTTGAATTAAGACCAAATACAAATACAATCTATATAAATAATAAACTTTGATCAAGTTTTAAATAGTTAATTATTAGATTTAATATTTTATTCTCACACTTCAAATATTCAACTTTAATCATTATAAATACCAAACTATATTCAATAGTTCTATTACAATTATATTATTATTATTATTATTATTATTATTATTATTATTATTATTCTCAAACACGATCACCTAATCAATCTATTATGTTTTATCTAATCAAGTTCTATAGATTAAATTACACTATTCTATGTAAAACTATGTATCAAATCCCAAATATTAATTGAAACCCTAATTCATATCTATCTTTCAATCATTATATTATTTTAACCTAAGAACACCATTTCTTAGGTTAAATCTATGAGGAAACCGTTGGTGTCTAATCTTTCATATTATTCAAATCATCTTTTTATCAAGTGAGTATTCATTACCCGTTTTCATATTTTATATTTTGGGTAAATCATGTGATTTTATATTCAATCATTGTTATTCTATTGTATTCAAAAATTCAATTCAATACATGCTATGTTATTACTTGTATTTATGTGTTCATATTTACATAAACAAGATGATACAATCATTAATTCATGCAACCATGGTAACAATGATAGATCTATTGGTTTGACAAACCCACCCCATTTGTTTAGTCGCGTGATAATTGGAACCGAAATCATTCATTCTATAAGGCTTCTTCTGTGAATCGAGTCAATTCAGTCAATAGGTTTCATTGTGTTGGTTTGTCTTATATGTTACACTATGCATTATAAGTCTTGACATTGTCATGTGAATTGAATTGTTTTCAATCATTTTAATCAATCTATATATGTATCAAACCTGTGTTTACTCACCGGTTAATTCGTTATCTGATTCGTTACTTTTTCACATGATTTCAGGAAAGAAGATTAGTGGACTTCTAAATGCACACTTAGAATTTAGACTTAGTCAAAGTTAAAGACAAATTTCATTATGTTATTAATTGATTGTATTGTATTGATTGATTAGTATTATCCAATGAAAATGGCATTTAATATTATTTCGACATATTTATTACCATGAGCTATGAGCAATCGATTCACATTCATCCACCCCGATGATTCCGTCATCGGTCGGGGTGTGACAAAACTTTGTCCTTCCAACACTATTATGTTCATCATTGGGTTTCCATGCCTAGGAATGATAGTCCATTCGGCACTAACACCTTACTAAACAAAGTTTACGCCTTGTTATCTGAACCAATCATTCAAAGATTTAGAAATTCATTGGTGATTTTCTCTTTTTCATTCATTGGGCACAACTTTCGAGTTAACAATGCAAGAAATTCATCCCAAGTCATTGTGTAAGTATTATCTCATCCCTTCGACTGAATAATAGAGTTCCACCACTGCAATGCCTCATCTTTGAAAGAATGTGAGGCGAACAGAACCATGTCCTCATCAGCACCATTACTGATGGCTAAGATTGCTTCGATCTTTTCCAGCCATCAAATGGCTACAATTGCTCCTTCGCTACCTGAAAACTCAGTAGGTTTACACGCTTGAAATGTTCGATATGAACATCCATCATGTTTCTTCCTCTTCCTAGGCGTTTCATCTTCAGAATTTTCACCACTCAAGCTATGACGATCGTCATCTTTCTTTCTAGAACTTCTTTATTTTTACTATGGGGTTCTTTCTCTTTCAATGTTAAGATTATGGTAGGAATCGTTTCTTTAATTCCCTCGGCAATCATCCTTTGTATTTTGGCTTTTTAGGCCGCACGATCTTCATCTTTGTTAACTATCTTACAATTCCCGCTAGAATACACTTTAGGTCTACTTTCATTGTTCTTTGAAATTCTACAACGTGAATAAGGGGGAATATCTTAATACTAAGATTTGAAATTTTCGTCAATCACATAACTAGATAATTCTATAAGTATCTACGAGAAATAAGTTTCATTTATCATGTTAGTATAATACTTTTTCTGATATTGTGTATGTCAATATAACAAGGCATCTACCTATTTTTCTTAGTAGGTAATATTTCTAATATTGGTTAAAGTCTAGATACTAAGGCAATTATCTAATTCGCTAAATCTATGGCTTTGATACCAACATGTCACACCCTGATTTCAGGGCACCCTGGGAGTGCAACCGATTGGTACGCGTTATTATTCACTTTTTATTTGCTTGTCTTGAAAGATGTTTACATAGCGAAAAAACATTTAATAATTCATTTAATAAAATAAAAAAACTCTGATGATTTATAAAATCAAACTTTTATATATACGTTGGGGATTAAATACCCAAAAAATTCTACATAACATTGTTCGAAGCAATGTTTATAAAATTTTCTGTCTATTGACACATTCAAAACTTGCCACAAGGTCTGTGCCTAGGAAACTTAGTGTCACACCCCGACCGACGGCAGAATCATCGGGGCAGACGAATGGGAGACGATTACTCATAGCACATGGAACTAATTAAGTTGAAATGTTATTAAATATCATTATTATTAGAACATTACAAGACAGATAAGTTCATACAATACAAAAGCATCAAACAAAGAAATAACATGTTAAGTTAAACTAGGTCCAAGTCTTATATGAGCATGAAGAGAATCCACAAGAAGTAAACCTGAAACATGATAAAAATAAAAGGTCAACTAAAAATAGTTGGTGAGTTTCCAAGGTTTTCATACATAATATAACAAGGTTACAAGTAGCAATTCATGTCATAGGTTATAAGTTAGTAAGGTTATAGAACACATATCGTTACAACCAAACCTCGACTTGATTACAAGTATATAAGATTGGCTAAGTGTATTTGGTTCCCATGATGAACAAGCATACGTCATCAGGAGTCGGCAATGTTGATACATGTATGTCCCTAGATCATGATATGAAATGTAATAGATCTTGTTTATCTAATTCTGGTGTAATTTGATATGATGAATGAAATGATATTGGTTGATTGTGATTTGTAATGATTAATATTTCATTAATGAGTTGATATAAAATTGATTAATTAGGTTAGTGATTGGTTGAATGTTTACATATAATGTTTACTAATTAATACATTCAAACTTAACATAATGAAGTTCTCATGCGAATGGCCCATGCGAATGGACCATAAGCATGAACAACTTCATACGAATGACTCAGTCGCACGACTGAACCGGGTGACTGGATTAATCGTATGATTGACACATAAGATTGGCTCAGTCGCACGACTGGACACTCAGTCGTGCAGATGAATCAACCGCATGGTTCAATCGCACGACTGAACCATACTAATGCTTCAGTCGCACGATTGAATAATGCCAACCTATAAATACAACCCAATTCGTGAAAAATAGTGACACTCGAGAAATTACGATTCCAGACGTACCCTAGCCGTCCAGAAGCCTCCCAATTCGTTCTCCAAGTTCATAGAACACATTAGATCGATTCCCAATCGATTTCTAACGTTAGTTTCAATTCTTGATTGATTCTTCGTGTGTTCTCACTGATTGGATCGCCAATCAAATAGGATTCCGCACTATTTGATCTGGTTTACACGCTAATCTCCAGGTATTTCGTTCAAATACCAGGTCCTAACAAGTGGTATCAGAGCTTTCGCTCTTGATTACGTGTGATTCAATCAAGATTGATAAAAAGTTTGTGTTTTTGCACTAAAAACACAATCTTTTGTGTCAAAAGTGATCTTGGACGTTCCCTGCTCATCAAAGTTTGGTTTCTACGGACTTAGGCGATTAGACCTTGCGAAATTTCGAATTTTTACGGCTAAAACACGTTTAACCTAGAAATTTTCGCAAAACAGCAGCTTCAGTCGCACGAGTGAGCCATTCGCATGACTGGACCTCATTCGCATTGCTCAGACGCACGATTGGACATAGTCGCATCTCCATTCGTACGAATAAACCTTTCGGGCATACTGTTCATACGCATCAGATTCATTCGCACGACTGAGCTAATCACTTAGTTCAGCCGCACGATTGAACCAGTTGTAGAGTTCATACGCACGACTAGTCCATTCGCACCCTTCAGTTGCCCCAGTGACAATTGTTTTATTAGACTTAAAGTTATTCGCAATGGAAGATCAAATGTCAGCCTTTACTGCTGGGAAGGACTCTAGGATCCAGAACCTGCTGTTACTTGAGAGTGAGGTGGGTAATCATAATAAACCACCAAAGCTTTTAACGTTAGATGAGTTTCCCCACTGGAAACAACGTTTTGAGATATACCTCAATGGAGTGGATCCAAATCTGTGGGAAGCCATCGAGATTGGATATAGTACGTCGGTGGGAGCCGATGGAGTAAAGCTAACCTTAGGAGGGATGACAGACGCGCAGAAAGTCAAATATAATGCAGAGAAGAGGGTTTATGCATTGCTTACACAGTCTATCCCTAAAGACATATTCCACCAGTACTTAGAGAATAAGCATTCTAAGAAACTATGGGATGAGCTAGAAAAGAGGTACGACGGGAATGCTTCGTTGAAGGCAATCAAGGCTAAGGAGTTAAAGAAGGAATTCGATAACTTCTCATCGATAGGAAACGAGAGTTTGGACGATGTTATAGATAGATTCTACCATCTGATTAGTGAACTGCATACACATGGGGTGGCTACTACCATGGAAGAGAAAGTTACTAATTTTGCAGACAGATTGCCTGAAAAGTGGGCTTCATTCGTGTCTAATCTTAGACAGAATGGAATGCTGGCAAAACTGGATATTAATGACTTCATTCTTAAGTGGGAGAAGAGTCACTTAGGATGAAGTACAGAGCTCAGAAGTCTTCATACAATCAAAATCCAGCCTTATACAATGCCACGCCTCAAGCTAAGACATCTGGAGCACCACTCCAGACTGCATTTGTGTCTAGCTCATCGGGTCCTTCACATGCATCTCCTTCAGGATCAGACACATCGGGACTTTCATGTTCCCACTATATTGGATCCGAAGCAAATGCTACTAAACTGAAGACCGAGAATCTCGGAAATGTGACAGTGGAAGTAGCTCGAGAACACATGGATCTTTTGGCTGCAATGGTCCATTCTTATGATGAACTTGTTGCTGGGAACATAGAAAACTGCCATTTGGCAGACGAGGACCACGAGCAGGTGGATGAAATGGAGCTTGAGAGGATGGATATAATGTGGGCTTTAGCTAGTGCTGTCCAGAGGGCAAAGAAGTTTGTAAAACAAACCGGACAGAACTTGGTAGCTACTAAGGATACCACATTTGGCTTTGACAAGAGCAAAGTGACCTACTTCAACTGTGGAGAGAAGGGGCACTTCAAAAGAGAATGTGTCAAGCCTAAGAAGACGGGTAACGGGAACCCATTCTCGTCCTTCACTCGTCAAGACAAGCAAGCTACCAGCTCTACTTTATCAAGCAAGGATCCAAAAGCCTTGACTGCTCATGATGATGAAGGACAGGATTGGAGCTTTAGGTTTATCTCACCAGGGAATCAAACATTGCTAGTGTAGAAGATATTGACAGTGATTCCGCTAGTGAAGTAGATCTAGCAGTTGAGATAGAGATGTCACATAGTGAAGAAGCAACTGCAACCGAGTCATTACCAACCTAAAGAGGAGACTACCACGTCAGAGAAAGAAAAGACAGAATCACCAGAACCAAAAACATCTGATGCTGCGTTGATGGCTAACTCTACTGAATCAACTCAGGTAAGTACTACTGACATAATGTTAATAATCATGCTTGTTCTGATTGTGATACCTTTAGGAATAGCATAGATGTAAATTTGCTAGGTTATTAGATCATAATGATAACTTAGTAAATATTTTGCAATATGCACTGAGGCTAATAGGGTATTAAAACAAAATGAGCACAGTTATAATAAAAAGATAGACCTTTTGAGTAAACAGATTAGGGAAACCGAGTAGTTGCCTTTAACCAAGCTAATGACATTAGGTATTATCTAAACTCCCTAGAAGACACTAAGAAGCAAAAGGCGGTTCTAGAAGTAGAAGTAAATTCATTAAAACAGAAACTGCATAGTTGGACTAGTTCTTCACACATAGTCCAACACTTAGTGAGAGAAAGGAACAACGGGGAGGGATTGGTTATAAGTGGTTCCACCACCACCTGAGACTTTAATGAACACTAAGACTAGACCAATAATAGTAATCCCATCAAGGATCATGTAGTGTCTACTCCTCTTGTTAGTGATCCAGATTCCTTATGTTCATCTATTGACTCTAGAAACAAACAAAAGGAGGCCACTTCAAAGGCAAAGGGTAAATTGCCTTGTGTTAATCTGGAAAAGGAATTTGAAAAGGTTAACTTAAAGTCAGGGTCAAACAGAGTCAAATCAGAACCTAAAAGGGCTTCTAAGGATAATCTTTCACATACTTCAAGTCAAAACCAATTAACCAAAAAGAAAAGGATGTTAAACAGGTTAAAATAGTTAACTTTGTTAAACCAGTGAAAAACATCAAAATAACCAGAGTCAAAACCTAAAGTGAGTGATGTTACTAGAGTGTCACACATGTCTCCACAAAGAAAGTTTAATCATAAAGTTGATAGCAGGCGTGCTACAACTGTGGAGAATGTGGACACATTGCTTCCTATTGTCCTTATTATAAAACACCTAGGAAGAAGATTGAACTTCAGGACTCAAAACCTAGGTCTTCTAAGAGGAGCTCTTAACTCCACCTAGAAGAACTAGTGGACAGAAAGTTCAACCCGTTAGCCAGTCGACTGTTTATCACAACAGGCATTGCACAAATCCGGCTTATGGAAAGAGAAGTCAACCTTTGTGTCTGATAATGATGACAAGAAGGAACCTGAGCTACCCTTACCTTCTAAGGGTCAATGGGTTGAATTTTGATGTGTGATGCCTCTGGGAAACCCAAGCCAATAAGGCTTGGGTTCCTAACCTAAACTAATCCTTTACATTGTATGTGCAGGGTGTTCGCTACAGTGCTGAAACTAACACATGGATTGTAGACAGCGGAGCATCCAGGCACATGACAGGAAACAGGGCTCTTTTATCAAAAGTAAGGCAAATAAAAGGAGGGCATGTTTCGTTTGCTGGAAACAAGGGAGGCTATATCACAGCTCAGGGAGAAGTTGGAAATCAGAAAGTTAAGTTTGAAAGGGTGACTACGTCCAGCAACTTCAAAACAACTTACTTTCTGTTTCCCAAATATGTGATAAGGGATTTAAAGTCATCTTCGCAACAAAAGTGTTACGTACTAAAGAAGAAGACTACGTGATCCCAGAGGACCCAGTTTTGATGACTGCTTCAAGATATAAAGATCTTTATGTCTTGGATCTGTCAACAGCTTCTACAATGGATCATGAGGTTCTGTTTCCTATCTAAAGGTACTGAAATGATTCCATCTCCTGGCATAGGAGAATGGGACACATTAGTCAAAGGAAGATGAATCACTTGATTCAGAGGATCTGGTGAGAGGAGTTTATGTCAAGAACTTCAGCTTCTGACTTTTGTGTAGCTTGCAAGAAAGGCAACAGACAAGAAGTCTTATATGGAAAAGAAACTAAATTCAATAGAACTTCCTCTTCAACTTCTTCACATGGATCTGTTTGGTCCAGTCAGTACAAAGAGCATTGCAGGCGACTTGTACTGCTTTGTGGTCACCGATGACTACTCAAGGTTCACTTGGGTAATGTTTCTGAAATCCAAATCAGAAACATTTGAATCATTCAAGGAGTTGGTAACCACGGAATCTCTCTACAAGCTGAAAGTTAGACAAGTACGCTCAGACAACGGAAAGGAATTCAAGAACCAGTTGATGGAGGCATACTGCAAGGAAAGGGAATTGTGCATCAATTCACTTCTGCCTACACACCTCAGATGAATGGCGTTGCTGAGAGAAAGAACAGAAGCTTGATAGAGACAGCACGGACTATGCTGGCAGACTCGAAACTGCCTATCCAATTCTGGAATGAGGCAGTGGCGAATGCTTGTTATACACTGAATCGAGTCCTGATAGTCAAGCGCCACGGAAAAACATGTTACGAGCTACTACAAGACGCAACCGAACTAGGAGTATCTCGAACCATTTGGGGCGCCGTGCACACTTCTGAAGAAGACACAAGAGAGTAAGTTCAGCGAAAGCAGATGAAGGCATCTTTCTAGGATACAACATACCGAACAAGCGAGTTTACAACAACTCAACAGGTCTAGTAGAAGTGTGGTTTAATGTTGACGTTCAGCGATTTACCACACCACCTACTCGCAAAGGACCCGCCTACTTTTTCGACTATGATGGATTCTTCAAGTCGTTCAACATTCCTCTCTCTCCCTCGGATGATGAGTTAGCTACACGAATGATGTATGATAGCTTGAATCCACCAACATCTAGCTCACAGGGAGAATCATCTACTCGGTCAGGGAGAGTAGTCGACGACAGTGACTCCTCCTCTAAAGATGAAGCTGAAAAAGATAACCAGAACAGTCAAGAGGAACAGGTTCCAGTTCCTCAAAGCCCACAAGCATCTATCAGTGATGCACCTTCGACTTCAGAGCCTCAAACCCAACCACCTCAGATGCAGATCCAAATGTTCATAATCTTGGCTCTGAGGTAGCTGTTCCTACTACTCCAGGATCACGACTAAACGTCTATCATCCCCTAAACAATGTCATTGGGGATGTCAGATCGGGTGTGCAAACCCAAATCAGCTATACTCAGTTGATTACGCCTCAGTTATGGAAAAGGGATATATTCATGATGGTGCTTATCGGTGTTTTGTCTCACAGTTTGAGCCAAAATACGTCAGTGATGCACTAAATGATGAGGCGTGGGTGAGTGCCATGCAAGAAGAACTTCTTCAGTTCAAGAAGTTAGATGTATGGACTCTGGTTGATAGACCTAAAGGTGCTAAGGTCATTGGCACCAAATGGGTTTTAAAATGCAAGAAAGATGACCAAGGGGTCATTATCAGGAACAAAGCTCGACTGGTGGTTCAGGTTTTCGCCAAGTCGAGGGAATTGATTACAATGAGGTGTTTGCACCCGTGGCAAGGATGGAAGCCATTCATATCTTCCTTGCCTATGCATCATACATGAAGATTAAAGTCTATCAATTAGATGTGAAGAGTGCATTTCTTCATGGGGAAATCAGAGAAACAGTCTATGTCAGTCAACCCGAGGGATTTGAAGACCCTTATCATCGGGATAGAGTCTACAAGCTCGACAAGGCATTATACGGGCTTCATCAAGCTCCAAGAGCTTGGTATGAGAAACTCTCGACTCATCTTGTGAAACACGGCTTTCGCAGGGGAGTCATTGACTGCACGTTGTTCATTAAAGAAAAAGATGGCGACCTACTGCTCGTACAGATCTATTTTGATGACATAATTTTTGGTTCAAAGAACGAAGAGTTATGCAAAGAGTTTGAAGCAGTTATGAAGAAAGAGTTTGAGATGAGTGCTATGGGGAGATGAAGTTCTTTCTCGGGCTACAGGTGGATCAAACACCAAATGGGATCTTTTTACATCAGACCAAGTACGTAGGAACATTCTCAATCGCTTTGACATGGAGAATGCCTCTGCTGCTGGTACTCCACTTGCTACGAATCACAACATAGCACCTGATGACAATGGAGATCTTGTAGATGCCACGATGTACCGAGGAATGATTGGATCCCATGTATCTCACTGCCTCAAGACCTGATATCATGTATGCTACATGTTTATGTTCTAGATATCAGGCTAAACCTAAGGTAAATCATCTGATCGGAGTCAAAAGGATTTTTCGCTATCTAAATGGTACACCCACACTTGGGTTGTGGTATCCTCATGATGATGATTTTGAGCTCACGGCGTATAGTGACTCGATTACGGAGGCTGCAATGAACTACAAGTCTACATCTGCAGGGGTCAATTCTTTGGGAGAAGACTAGTGACTTGGCAGTGTAAGAAACAGACATCGGTTGCATTGTCCACCTGTGAAGCCGAATATGTTGCTGCTGCAAGTTGTTGTTCATAAATCATCTGGATTCAACAGCAAATGCGGGATTACGGTTTAAAGTTCTCCTCTACTCCTATTTGTGTTGATAACTCTGCTGCAATTGCAGTAACTAAAAAACCGGTCCAACATCCTAAGACCAAACATATCGGTATTAAATATCATTTCATAAGAGATTGTTTTGAATGAACTTAATTGATGTGGTAAAAATTAATACTGATTTTCAACGCGCTGACCTCTATACTAAAGCTTTGATAAACCACGTTTTCAATATTTGCTAGAGGTCAACGGAGTTAAAAAGAAAAGTGAGGTTATTCCTAATGATGATCATGTGTAGTCCGATGTAGCTTAGTTAATTCTTCATTTTATTTGAGTTTATTTGGTTAAATTAGTCTGTTTAAAATTAAACTTATGTTATTCTGTTGTTTATTAAAATCCAAAATAATGAAACCAGTTATGATTTTAGTATTTTAGGGGGAGAATAAGTCAGCAAGCAACATTAAAAAAAACGAGGGAGAAGGAGTGGAAAGCTGATATAAGGTAGATCGTATCTGTGATACTGATTCAAACCCTTTGGAATATGATAGTACACAGGAACAAATCAAGAGGGACTTTAAAATTTTAATTTAGAAAAGGTGCAAAAATTCAAAGTATAAGTCTGTGTAGTCTAAGCAATATAAAAGGAAAGATGAGAGAAAAAATGGTAACTCTTAAGGTAACACAATGAGAGTAGACCTAGAGGTTGCTAGACCACAATTGATATGTCGGTAGATTCAACACAATAGATGATTAGACCTGACTCGTGATCTCAAGATCAAACTAAGTGGTTCAACTGACTGTGGGCTCCCATCTTATCGCTGGTTAACACAATCAACAATATTCCAATAAGGGGTAATGAGCATGTAAACGCCACAAATGTGTGCGATGACCATAAATAGAGCAAAGCACCAGAAAATGAAATAAAAATGCTATCAAGCTAATGACTTATGTTGTTGGTGCATTTGGTGCAAAATAATATTAAGCTGCTCTAACAAGGAGATAGGTCGTGCGCCTCTCTGCTGTGCGATGGCACTGACCTGAGGATAAGCATAACCTAGATATTCTAGAATTCATTGTTGTTTGCCGCCTCTCTGCTATGCGATGGCACTGACCTGAGGATTGGCTTCTCGTTGAAAGCTCTAAGAATAGTCTCTTCTTGTAAAAATAACCGTAGACCGCTCAAAAGCTCCTGAGGAATGTTGATTACCATATAAGTGTGGGATTCACAAATGTTAGTTGAAATAACTAAACCTAAATCTATCACCAGCTTGGGTCAAAGTCTGTGTATGGATTTAAGTGGACAAACATATTGACAATCATTGTGAGTGCAATTCTTGAAAGTTTGAATCATGTGGTAATCTAAGAGTTTCAGTTTGATTTCCTAAAGTTGCAAATGACTCTGGATGAACACCAAGAATTGAGCATCAAAAGATTTTGATAACAAGTCCAAACTTATTTGAACTGCCTGTATGATTCCAAAATTGAATTGGTCCAGGTATGGTCAATCTGAGTTAAAGCTGTCTATTCCAGAACCAAATCTAGTAGATTTCCATCTTAGGATTTATCTCTCACAAAAAGCCAAAAACAAGTCTTATTTTTGTATGTTAGTTTAGTTTTATTTAGTCCTTTAGTTCTGTTTGTTTGCCGGACTACATCATGAAAATCGGTAAGGGATCAACTCACTAAAAGGGTCATGTCTGAGATGACCACATATATGTTAAAAGCTTAAATCAGTCTCGTCTGAGGTGATAAAAGGGTTCTCAAGTCAAAACGATCATGTCTAAGATAATCAACTACTCATGACGTAAATTTCTGCAATTAAAGGGATTTTAAACGTTAAATATTCAAACTGGCAAAAAAGTTAATAAATATGACCTATTCGCACGAATGGACCATCTGTATGGACCAATCATACGAATGGAAGCTATTCGTACGAATGGACCATGAATATGGACTATTCAACCGAATGGCCCATACGATTGGCCCAGTCGGATGATTAAGGAAAATGATGAGTCAGTCGCACGACTGAGATTCAGTCGGACGACTGAAGAAGGACAATTGAACCAATCGCACGACTGAGTCCCACTCGCACGACTGAAAGGTGCGTATGAGCTCAGTCGCACGATTGAATCTAGGGTTAATATAAATAGAAGGGGAGTCGGTCGCAGAGACTCACCACCTTCAAAAATCACCCTGAATCGCACGTATTAACCCAACTCTGAAAAAAAATTTCAATTGATCGCAAAACCCTGTTTCTTGATTACTGACCAACCTACATCGACTCTACAGGTAATTTACTGTATACATGCACCCCCATAACGTTAAATTTGATGAAAAACATGGTACATTCGGACTTGCAAAGTTCCCGAGACTTAAGTGACTAAATAACCTACCTAAATGACTCAAACAAACGAAAGTAACGATGTTAGGTGGTTTAAGAATGAATTGCGAGTCAAATGAACCAGATAACAATGTTTAAAACTCAAAAATGGTGAAAAAGTAATTTTGAATTGAACACTCTGTTCTTCATGTGATTGGACAGCGTGATGAACTTCAGTCGCACGACTGAAGGGCTCAAACTGCTTATACGCGTGACTGAACCATGCGTATGAAGTTCAGTCGCACGACTGATGTAACCGCATGAGGGTATATACGTAGGAGCCCAATCGCACACTCAGAGGTACATATGGATTCAATCGCACGACTGAATCTCATTCGTACGGTTCAATCGTACGACTAAACTCCTTTCGCACGTTCAATCGCACGTTTGAACTCAGTCGCACAATCTCAATCGCATGACAGAAAGATGTTCTTCAAGCTTAAGGATTTCATGACTTTCTTAGTCAATGGTACTAATGTTTACTATCTTTGTGTAACAGATGGCGAGTAGATGGACTATGAGCACAAAGCACAATATATGTGCTCATCTGGACTTAACATCCAGAAACGCTACAGAATTCTCTGGCATAATCACATTTCTATTGAGATCACGGATTGCACATGCCATATCTACCCCTTGCACTCCATATCGATCCACTCAACAAGCCTTCTGGGAAGGGGCTATAGTTGATAGATCATCTGAACCTCACTGCATCAGAAGTACCATATTTGGCGAGGCTATTACCGTTTCAGAGGAGGATCTAAGGATTGTACTACAATTGGGGATGACGCTGACTGTCCAACTCGTTACACCCCCTCACTATCAGAGGATGCTTTCTCAGAGCCAAATACTCTGGGGACATCAATTCTGGGGTACTCAACAAGAGTAACCTCTGTCCCCAGTTTAAATATCTTGCACACGTGCTGCTCAAGTGCATGGCTTCAAGAAAAGGTGGTTTTGATGAGTTGTCTGACTAGATGCAGAACGCATACGTTGCGTTGGTGCTGAACCATCCGTTCAGCTTCTCCAAGATGATCTTCACCTATCTGGTGGAGAACATCAAGGGGAAAGGGAAGGAAGCCTTCTGTATGTACCCGAGGTTTATGCAAATGATCATAGATCAAAAGCTTCCTTCCCTACCAAAGGAAAAGGAGGATTCGGTAGTCTTGGAGGTAATGGATGACACTACCCTGGGAAGGATGAAAGTATACCGGGGAAAGCAAGTGAAGCCTCCTGTCAGGAGGTTGTTTGGTCATCTTGCCCGGGATGACTATGTGGTGCCGGAAAAAAGAAAGTGGCGTCACGAGGACAGTGACTCTGATGTGGAACAGATAGCCCTACCCACTCATGACTCAGATGATGATGACAGTAGGGGTGCTGCTATTCCACTCAGAGGCACTGTGTCTGATTCTGTACCTCCAGTGTCCGTCACATCTGGAGAAGTAACTGAGTCAGCGGGATTTCATCAGGATTTTGTTCTTGACGCGGAGGAGGAGGATGAATCAGATGAGGAGCCACTTACACGAACTGTGGGAAGGAAAGTTGTTCCCACAGAACATGGGTTAAGGGTGGTTGGTGAACACCCGAGAGACTCCGGAGATACAGATACTGACACAAGCTATGCTCCGGGGTCCACAGGCAGGGTTGTAGGGGGAGCTTCCACCTCAACTGGAACAAGGAGGAAGAGAATGGCCAAACCCCATGGCCAGAAGAAGAAGAAGCGTAGGGTGACCTTCATCACCACCACATCTACCACATCCACCGCAGCCACCACATCCACCACAGCCACCACATCTACCACATCCACCACATCCACCACATCCACCACATCTACCACAGCCCCCACCATACCTCCCACCACAGCACAGTTTCCCTCCACCACCACATCCTTTACTCCCTCATCACCTCCACCACTATACAGACCTATCTTCACTACAGCCACCTCCACCACCACGTCACACCAATCAATACCCTCAGCCCATCCCTCACACACTTATAGATTTCCTCTACATCCAATCGGGGTAGAGGAACAGTTGTCAGCGCTTAACAGAATGGTGATGCGCTTACTGGCGGCTGATGAGGAAAAGACAGCTCAGATCCGCTAGCTTACTGACCTGACTGCTGCACAATCTCACAAAATTGCAGAGCAGGCTCGAGTAATTGAGGAGCAGGCCCAGCAGTTGGCTGCTTAGAACACCAAGATGGACCAACTCCAAGCTCAAAGTGTCACATCAAGCAAGCAAATAGAGGAGCTGGAGAAGGCAAGGAAGATTATCCTGTTAAAACTGAAAGGATCTGAAGAGGAGCCATTGAAGATCAGGTAAGGAGACAGAGATGAAGATGATGAAGATAATGATGAGGATGATGAGAGTGATACTGAGGATGATGAAGAAGCAGAAGGAGGGGATGCACCTGCATCGGCCACTGCTACAGGTCAAGAGAAAAGGACAAAGAACAGACAAGATCAATCAGCTTCTACCTCTGCCCCTCCAAGTGATGAAACCATGATACAAGAAAAAGTAAAGATTAGATGTTTATGTATTTATCTTCTTTTGTATTTGAATCATGTAATTGAACACAATGTATTTAATGTTTATATTACTTTAATGCCTTTCTGTTTGATTAATTACTAATGATTTATGTGTGGAATGTTTAAATCAAACAGATCAAAATTACCAAAGAGATGAGTTTGATGTTGCTCCCCTTCAGCAGGTCAAGTCTCAGCTAACAATGATTCTTGATCTACAAGAGATTGTCAGGAGGTCAGTGAATTATACCCCTGAAGAAGGGGAAATAATTCATGACCTATCAAATGAGCAACTCGCAGAGCTTTTCAAGCTCAATCCAGATGAAATAGTAAAAGATGCCCCGACATGCGATTCGACTAGTGACGAAGAGCTCAACGATGTTGATGATGTAGAGATCGAAGATGTCACTGTCGAGGAGTACCCTCAGTACGTTGACAATGAGGGTAATATGGTCCCCAATCTGGGTGAATCCCTTGTCAGTGATACTATTCAGGTGTTGAACAATATGGAGCAAGAAATAGAGAAAGCAGAAGACACAGCCCAAGCCTCAAATGATGATGTTGACATTCGAAAGGCTGAGTGGGCTGCATGTTTTGAAGAAGTTAGAGCCCAACGTACTACACCAAAGAAGGATTCCTACACCAAACTCTATAGAGTCAAGAAACATCACAAGGTGTCAGGAAGGATCATAGCATGGGCGTACTTTGAAGATCTCAATGCGTATGTAGTTAAGAGAGAACAGGGCATCGAGTACTTCAGACCCACATGATCTGAAGACTCTACCAGGTTTTAAGCTCAACCAGCTGGGCAAACTAAAGCTTTTGTATGCTGACCCGAGGAAGATGTCAGGCTGGTTGAGGCCGCTCTGAAGAAGGAGTACCACACTAGATGGGTTAACTTCAGACCCCAACAGCCTACTAGGTATATTAGAAGGTCTGAGGTTGATGTCATTACTGGCAAGCCTAAGATAGTGTTGAAGTGGAATCCTCCGCGCACAATGTCGAGAATCCCACTCAGGGAAATGCCACAGGATTTCACTCCACATTTTAAGTGGTGGTATATGATTGGAGAACAGCTGAAGCGGTCATAGTCTTAAGCAAAGAGGGACAAATGGATACTATCAGGGTATTCGACCCGATGTGGCTTACAAACTTGTCAGGAAGTGATGTATATACGCTATACAAGTGGCCACTGTTCTATGATACGCAAGATATTGTACAAGCCCTCCAGTTCCAGAAAGTTATACGACTTTGCTTCGCGTTTGAGATTCACACGGGAGTCACAAAAGAGGAGAAGTACAAGAAATACAAAAAGGTTATGCAGAAAACAAAAGATTAGAGAGATCTAGGTCCAAGGGGGATTTGTTGATACATGTATGTCCCTAGATCATGATATGAAATGTAATAGATCTTGTTTATCTAATTCTAGTGTAATTTGATATGATGAATGAAATGATATTGGTTGATTGTGATTTGTAATGATTAATATTTCATTAATGAGTTGATATAAAATTGATTAATTAGGTTAGTGATTGGTTGAATGTTTACATATAATGTTTACTAATTAATACATTCAAATTTAACATAATGAAGTTCTCATGCGAATGGCCCATGCGAATGGACCATAAGCATGAACAACTTCATACGAATGACTCGGTCGCACGACTGAACCGGGTGACTGGATTAGTCGTATGATTGACACATAAGATTGACTCAGTCGCACGACTGGACACTCACTCATGCGGATGAATCAACCGCATGGTTCAATCGCACGACTGAACCATACTAATGGTTCAGTCGCACGATTGAATAATACCAACCTATAAATACAACCCAATTCGTGAAAAATAGTGACACTCGAGAAATTACGATTCCAGACGTACCCTAGCCGTCCAGAAGCCTCCCAATTCGTTCTCCAAGTTCATAGAACACATTAGATCGATTCCCAATCGATTTCTAACGTTAGTTTCAATTCTTGATTGATTCTTCATGTGTTCTCACTGATTGGATCGCCAATCAAATAGGATTCCGCACTATTTGATCTGGTTTACACGCTAATCTCCAGGTATTTCGTTCAAATACCAGGTCCTAACAGGCAATACTTAGCACCAAATAAGCTTGTCAGGCCCAAAGATCTAAGACGTCGCCAGGCTAGCAATAGTTAATGATTGTAAACAAACTATGTATCTCATATAATCACTTACAACACACAAATAACCATGACAAAATATAAATATGAATTGAAAGTGCTTTACAAGTGTCAAACGTTTATAAGTGTATGATGTATAAGTATCATGTTTCACCTCAAAATAGTGTGAAAAATGTAAAAAGGGGCAAGAAAACTCACTTGATATATAAGGTGATGATAATAATTTAAACAATGCTCCAACAATTTCTTTTACAAGTTACCTAGCGTATATATATTCCAAGGTTAAGTTTAAAGGTAAGATTAACGAATAAACGTGAACTAGGGTTTTAACTGAAAATTTAGGGTTTTAATAATTAAATCAAGTAAAATAAAAACAAACGATTATGTGTTGGTTAAATAAAGACGAAATAAATTAATTGAGATTGAGAGCGGTAACGAATGATTTAATAATTTAATTTATTTAAATAAATAAAAACTAAATATAATATGTTGAAAGAAATAATTAATTTAGAAATTAATTATTTAAAATTGATAATGATGATTTATTGAACATTTAATTATATGACTTGCAAAATAATATAAACTTATTTAAATTCACTTTATAAAGTTTTTAAATGTTTTAAATAATCTTTATAAAGGTTTTGTAATATTAAAACCAAAATAAAGAATAATAGAAATTATATTGATTTATAATGTTTCAAGAAAACTCCATTTAAAATAACATGATTTAAACGATGAATATTTAAAGGAAATTATATTGGACCAATAATATTTTTTTGTGATTTAAATCATTACTTATAGTCGACTTTAAAAAAAATAAACTAAATACAATCTTTGTTTTATATAAGAAAATATTAATAAATTTAAAGAAATAACTTTACAGAAATGGATAAGGTAACTTTAAAAATAAATAAAGTTTACAAAGTTAATTTTAATAATTTTTCGGAAATTATTTATATTTTTAAAAGGTTGAAAAAAAACCAAAAAGAATAGTTTGAGGGTGCCCGGGTTCGAACCCGGGACCTCAATGTTTGGATGGAAGCGTGTAACCAGTGAACCAGGGCCTCATCCGTGCTAACTTCCGGCCCTTAATTCTTAAAACCTTTTAATTCCGATTTGCCCTAACTTCCTCAAGAACCCTAGATTCGATTGGGCTTAAATTGAAGCACCAATTGATTCTGTAAATGATCCTAACCATGGGGCTTTTGTTTCCCATAGTAAATCGAGTACAATGATGTGCGGAACTTAGGTTATTGAGTTCGAATTGATGCTCTCGGGTTTACGGACGAGTCGCGACTTCCTGTATGATGATTCAAGGTTCACACGTTGATGTTAATCAAATTAACTTTGCAAATAGATATTAGGATCGATAATAAGCAGAACCCCTCTGTCAATTGTGATTACTATAGCTTCGAACATGGATCACGATTAAGTTGCAGGTCGCGAGAGAAGGTAGTACTCGATCATGGTGTTTGTGTGTGTTTCAGGTGAAATTGAAAGTTGTAGGTGTTTAAGGATAGATAGACGATCGTGTAGGTTCATTAAATTTGATTATTATTAGTGTTTAGTGTTCAAATGGCTATGAGTTTAAGGAGTTTCGGTTACCGATTGATTTGGGAGCCATAACCGTCGTTTAAACACATTAAACATCCTATTTATGTTCGAAATACGTTCACAAAGCGAATGGAAACGGTTTTTAGGTGGAAATCTAAGAGATTCCGACGGTTTTACCCCTCGTCGGAGCCGACCGGAGGGTGGCCGGAGGTAGGGCCGCCGGAAATACCGACAAGGGGGGTGGTTTGGGTGTTTGAAAAGAACTTACAACTTTGGTCCCTGATGTTTAAATTGTTTGTTATTTTATGTAAAAACTTGTAAATTAAGTTTTGAAATTTACAAAGTAAACCCTAGACTTATATAAACTAATTTGAATAATAAAACAAATTAATTAGTTATTAATCTTTAAAACTTTTATAAACTTGTAAACCTTATAACTTGTTTATTTATTTTTTACTAATAAAAAGTCATGACTACTAATAAAAATTTATAAGTTTATGAAAAGCCATTTTATAACTTAATAAATTTTAAGTAAACTTTTCCATTTAATTATTTATTATAAAATGATTATTAAACTTTATAACCTTGTGAAAAAGAATCCATAAATTTTTATAAGTTGTCTAGATGTTTTATAAATAAATAATTTTTAATATAAATTGCACATTTAATGCCTTTGATCCATTAAAATTATTAAAATAACTTAATAATAGAAGTTCAAAATGGGTTCGGTTCGAATTATAATTTGAAAAATCGACGGATGTTACACTTAGTCCTTCCAGCATTATTATGTTCATCACAAGGTTTCCATGCCTAGGAAGCATAGTCCATCCGGCATTAACACCTAACTAAACATATTTAATCATATTTACTTGAAAAAGTTTAAAAATAATACTTATTAATATGACACACTTAACGGTAAACCACACATTTAGCAATCTATTTCAACAAGAAGTCCCCATCGGTATTGGTGCTTAGGTAATCTTGCTACGGAACTCTCCGGAATTGCACTAAAACTAAACCAGCCCCGGTGTGTGATTTTCACCCATCTCCAGGATATAATTTGATCAAATATACATATACTTCTGGTCTAAATGTATTAGCAGAATACCTCTATGCATTAACATGGTTAATGCAATGCCCCGAAATGTCAAAAACGAGTCATCAATGCTAAGGGCTTAATTAGTGAGTATTTAATAAAAAACAAAGGAAGAAAATGGGTTATGGGCTAAATTAGACTTATGAACAAGAGACTAAGTGATTAAGGGCCCAAAATCAACCATTTAACCCACCTAATCAACCACCATCTTTCTCATTTGCAACTCTAGCCACTAAAGAGAGAAAGTAAATAGAGAAAGCGAAGAATGCTCGAGATTTGCAGCTTCAAAGGTTAGGAGATTGAATATCGGGGTGATTGAGAATCAAACCACAAGACAAAAGCAAGAAATCCATGTAAGAATCAGCCTCTAAACCCTTGTGGAGATCAAACCTGGATTCTAGGGTTTTGGGTTTGAAAATCTTGTAAAAAATCGCATAAAGGTCACATTTTTACATATGAAATCATGTAAAAAGCTTAGATATAGCCTCATGGATGATAAACTAAGGGTTTGGGCGTAAAGAGTTGTGATTTTGGGTTAAAACGGGTTGGTTCGTAATTTTTATGCGTTCTGTGAAACTATCTGTGCATTCGGTGAAATTGGGTGTTCAAGCTGCGAAACTGTGAGTTTCTGCGAAACCATAAAATTTTTTATAATATATATTTGATCTAATTCCGATCGAATCCAATGAATTTTAACACTAAACCCGTAATATTTTAAACCAACCTAAAGAATTTTTACGATAACCAAACAAGAATTTTTTACATCAACCCTCTGGAATTTCTACAAATGCAGACTTATTATAATTTAACTAATATGTAATAAAAAAACTTAAGTTCATTACTTTATTTATTTTATAACTCCAATTACCCAATGCCTAATAAATATTTTAAACTAAACATGTTACTTCATTATCCAAACTATTAAACAATTCACTTAATTATATATAATAATATTTATAACTTTTAATATTACAATATTAACAGCAATTGAAGAAATGACTAGTCCGATCACCGATAAGCTCTCAATTGTTTAGCTTCTATCGTAACCTTGCTTTAGAGGGGCAAACCACAGTCACCCCTCTATGCACAGTTACTAGGAAAAAATTTAACAACTCAAACCAGATTTTAAACAACTACAGATCCTCAAATTTAACAAACTAGGAAAAAATAATATTTAATAACGTACTGTTAGATTAATCTTGTAAAGGTTTGTAAGTACAAGGACTAATGTTGGGGTACTTGCAAACCAAGGGGTTTTTGAGTTAGTTTGTATCCTCACTTTTAGTCGGTTTAGTATTTTGATTCGTATAAAACTCTAGGTTTATAAATAGAGGGCATCTGTTGTAATCTAAATTCAATTTCAATATGATCAAACAAGTTACCAATTAGTTTTGTGATTAACAATTATTATTTACATACAACTGGATCCTAAAATGTATGAGCCCTGTCAGAAAAATTGTTGGCTCTACCTGCACTGACCATGTGTTGTTTTTTTTTCATTAGAAACCGTTAAAAGATTAGTTTGAGTCTTTGAAGAAGTTTGAAAGTGTGGAGAAAGGAATGTTTGAGAAGTTCTTTCTTTTATTTATTTACGAGTCTGAATCATAATGTGTATGGTTTTAAAGTGAATTGGTTTAGATTGATTTTAAACATGATTATTGATAGCATGGATCATATCGGCCTAATATCATAGGCATGTGCAAGAAAACAAACAACCAGACATTATCATTGTTCGTAAAACAAACAAACTAAGGTTTGCTTGATTATGGTAGGTGCCACATGCATATATATATTTTTGAAAAGGAAAACACAATGAACAATGAACATCGTATATAGTCTTTGAAACTTGAAAGTGGTCCCCAATTTGGAATGTACCTATAATTTCCGTTTTAAGCTGCAAAAAAAATAAAAAAGATGTTATATATCTCGATCTAGCAAAGATAGTATGTATATTGTGCTTTCTTAGGCCCACCCACCACATTCAAAGGAAAAGAAAAAGAAAAGAAAAGAAAGCATCATTCTCACTTCCACTTTCCAGCCATATTCATCTACTAATTCCGTTCCACTCATTTATGCCACTTTAATTACAACTTTACTTGGTAAACTACAAGTTGGATGCTAGGCACAACTTTCACCAATACGTACATTTTAATTAAATTGTTCTTCTTTGAGCTACCATTTAGGTGTAAGGTGTAGGTTTAATTTTCCACCAATTGGGAGTATGGTGTTTGATGTTGGGATTTGATAATGAAAAGAAGTGGGAGGAAAAAATTAGTCTACCCTTTCTAGTTTTTAGAGGATGGATGAAGATGACACTTTTTGTTGGTAATATACGGAAAATTAAATGTGTGAAATGGGTTTAACTGTTTTGTATTTATAGGTGAGAAACCAGAATTAATTAAAGCTTTTTCTATTTTAAATAACACTCTTAACGATCAAACTATTTGTAATCGTTTTTATAAAATTGTATCTTTATAGGATAGTCGTAGTTTGATGCAAGAGCAGGAGTACGCACATCTATTAATTAAGTATTTGTAGTTGGATGTGGGCCCCTCCTCGTCCCCTCGTGGTTAAGTAAAAGTAAAGTGATATTTGTTTATATATATGCATAATATGCATTAGCAGCTTGTACTGTGTGCAGAAAGAGTTGGAATCTGGGTGGGTACTGGGTAGGGAGGAGGTCCAATTAAATTCACACACACATGTAGATGGTGAATTTCGGCTAGGAATTAGGTCACACCGCATTAATTATATATGACATCATGTATTTTCCAACATTCTTATTCTTATTATTTATAAAACGCGTCTTTAATTAAACTAAAGTAAGCGTGTTATTTCAAACATTCTACTCTATTCGATACGATACAATAGAGAATAGAAAATTAGGATGTTTGCTTTCTTTCTTTTTATTTATTTTTTTCTTTTTCAATAGAGAAAAATGAATTCATTTTTATGATGCATAAAAAATTAGAAACAAAATAATTCATTTTGTGTGTGTGCGGGCGCAAGTGTAAACAGAGAAAGGGAAAAATAAAATAAGGCACCTTGACACACACACACACACTAATGTTTGATTAGATTATTTATATTTATAGTAGCGAGGCCTCTGCATCCCATGGATCTCTCTCTCATTTGGTAGGACAATAATGGCCGCCGTGTCCGGCCTCATCCTGATCCTCCTCTTCTCTGTCTCGGCCGCCGATGGCGACGAGTACCAAACCCTAAGCCTCCGGTCTCTCCCCCTGCACCCAAACAAATACCCCCTCACCGTGTCCGATTCTGACTCATCGGATTCCCAGATCCAAGTATCTGCTTCTTCATCCAGCATCGAACATGACAACAACGCCACCCTCTCTCTAGAGTTGGATTTACACCATCTGGACGACCTCTCCCTCCAGGCCGATGCTAATGCTAAGGCCAATGCTAATGCTAAGGCCAATGCTAATGCTAATGCTAAGGCCAATGCTAATGCTAAGGCCAATGCTAATGCTAAGGCCAATGCTAATGCTAAGGCCAATGCCACTGCCACTGCCACTGCCACTGCCACTGCCACTGCCACTGCCACCGCCACCGCCACTGCCACCGCCACCGCCACTGCCACCGCCACCCCGGAGTCTCTCTTCCGAAGCCGCCTCCTCCGTGACTCCATCAGAGTCAAAGCCATCCTCAGCAGAAGATCAGCTGGAGGCCGGACCAATTCAAAGGCGGATTTCAGCAGCTCCGTCATCTCCGGCCTCGCCCAGGGCTCCGGCGAGTACTTCACCCGCATCGGCATAGGGACTCCCCCCAGGTACGCCTACATGGTACTCGACACCGGAAGCGACGTCGTCTGGATCCAGTGCTCTCCCTGCCGGAGATGCTACACCCAGTCCGACCCCATCTTCGACCCCTCCAAATCTAAGACCTTCGCCGGCGTCGCCTGCAGAACCCCTCTCTGCAACCGCCTCGACTCCCCCGGCTGCAACCAGCGCAACAAGTGTATGTACCAGGTCTCCTACGGCGACGGCTCCTTCACCCTCGGCGACTTCTCCACCGAAACGCTCACCTTCCGGAAGACCAAAGTCGCCAACATCGCCTTCGGCTGCGGCCACGACAACGAGGGCCTCTTCGTCGGCGCCGCCGGCTTGCTGGGCCTCGGGCGGGGCAAGCTCTCTTTCCCCAACCAGGCCGGCCGTCGCTTCGGCTCCAAGTTCTCCTACTGCCTCGTCGACCGCTCCATGTCCGCCAAGCCCTCCTCTTTGGTCTTCGGGGACGCCGCCGTCTCGCGTGTCGCCCGTTTCACGCCTCTCCTCAAAAACCCCAAACTCGACACCTTCTACTACGTCGGCCTCACCGGGCTCTCCGTCGGAGGCGTGCGGGTCCCGGGGATCTCGAGCTCGCTCTTCCAGCTGGACGGCTCGGGCAACGGCGGTGTCATCATCGACTCCGGGACCTCGGTCACCCGTTTGACTCGGCCCGCTTACGTGGCGCTGCGGAACGCCTTCTTGTCGGGAGCGTCTCACCTGAAGAGAGGGCCCAACTTCTCGCTCTTCGATGCGTGTTTTGATCTCTCGGGGAAGACGGAGGTCAAGGTGCCGACGGTGGTGCTGCATTTCACAGGCGCAGACGTGTCGCTGCCGGCCTCTAACTACCTCATCCCGGTGGATAGCAACGGCAGTTTCTGTTTTGCATTCGCCGGAACCACCAGTGGCTTGTCAATCATCGGGAACATCCAGCAACAAGGATTCCGGGTCGTTTATGATTTGGCCGGTTCACGGGTCGGATTTGCCCCCAAAGGATGTGCTTAGTCTTTAGTTCTTTTGCTTTGCTTTTCCCCTAGAAACAAAGAAAGAGGAACATGCATTTCTTGTGTTGTGTCATGTCAGTCTTGTCTGCTAAAATTATTATTATCTTAATAATTATTATTCTTATTAAATAGTTTTTTTTTCTAATTTATTCCTTTTTGGAACAGCGTACAGTGATTGTTGATATGAAATACGTTGTATTGTGAAATGGCAAATCTCGACGTGTTCATGTTATATTCACACTTAAGATAATAAGCACCATGTTAATCTTGTTGATCCCTCGGTGCTAAGGGTTTATATTATGCCACTAAAATTAAAATTGAAATTCAACTAGAATAGGCCGTGTGCTGTCACGGGAAGAAAGTATTTGACCTATTAAAAATTATATATGCGGTAGTGTATGTCCCAGTTTGGTCAAAACTTAAAAGGCTATAGCATTTCACAACAAATAAATAATCTATATTTAGATGCTAAAATGCCATCTAAATAAACGAAAAGATAGGCTTCACAGGCGGAGCCAACACCCATGTGACGCCCAAAGAATATCGACCAAAGTTCCATGGTACATGTGAATATGTGATGGGGACACATATTATAATGTCTCTACTATCCAAAATAAAGGTTTATTCCTATGATATTAAAATAACATCTGTGAACGGTAATTTTTTTATTTTAATAGCATAATGGTTTTCTTACATAATTCCATGATACATAAAAATACCCGATTTATCATTGCTATTTTTTTTAATATACATCATGTTAAAACAAATTAAAATCGAGCAGAGTAAATCTAAAATACGGTTTGATTGTATGGTTATTCTTTTATAGCTTTTGATATATATGCTTTATTGTAAAACTAAATGGGACCCACCTTCAACCTAAAACACCACCAAACCCTTTTCTATTAACACCACGACACATCTTCTTTTTTGAAATTGGCATCATTATCGCACCACCATCTAGTAATACTGTAATAGAAAGATGTTAGAGTAAAGTATTGATTTTGATGAAGACTCAAAGCCTGCGGTTTTTTGAGACTAGATTCTAGATGCTCTCTTCATAATTTTAATGGGATTTTTATAATAAAACTATGAAATTGAACTTTACAATTATGTAGATGCAAACGAAAGGGACACAAAAGTACACTGAATTACTTGGGCATGATTATTTCATACAAAATTTAACCTCCTTCGTCTAGTGTTATGATTTTTTTATTCTTTACACAAATTTTTAATATATGTCACTGCTCAAGGTTTAACGCTTTGAATCCTAATTTGATAGCAATGTTGTTAAGGTTCGTTACTTGGGCATATATGTTCAGCAAACTTCAGTTGCACAAGTCTTTATCATCTCAATATATATATATATATATATATATATATATATATATATATATATATATATATATATATATATATATGTATATATTTATCTGGCTTAGTATATAACATAACATCGATCATATACATAACACATATTAAACTTTTTTCATCATCTTTTTCTCATTCATACTTCAACATCAATCATACTTATCTTTATCAACAATTAAATCACTGTTAACACTACCAACTAAAACTTATTCACCAGACCCCATGATCATTCTCAATGTCACCATCAACATAATCATTCCCATCAAGAGCATGATTAATGACGGAACCAGAAATTTTTTTCAATGGGGTCATTATTTTTCATGTTTTTCGTTTTGTTAAAAGATAATATAAAAATTTTTGAATTGTCGGGTCAAGTCGGGTCGGTTCGGAATATAATTAAATTGCATAGAAAATGTTAACAAAAATATAATATTAAAAGAAATCAAATACAACTTACATTTTATAATTGTTCTCTACGTGTCTTCATTTTTTGAAACCGTTCCATTACATTTTCAATCGACACATTTGCAAAGAATGTAACAAATACACGAGTCTTTCATATATTCATCACCCATGCGATTGCGTAAATCCGTCTTCACATGCTTCATTAAAGAAAAACATCTCTCAACACTTGTTGTTGCAATGGGTAAGACAAGTGATAACTTTAACATATGATAAACTAAAGGATAATCAATATGTCACCTTGTCTCCACCATTTTTTTACAAGAGCAGATATATCATTAACGTCAGCAAATCTTGTATCTTCTTTGATGCTTCTAGTGTATATCCCAAGTTCATATTTAAGCTTGTCTTTTTTTTTTATAATCAAAATCATATGGATACATTTCCGCCAACCTTAGTATTTTTGGAATATCGAAGTAACAAAAATTGTTAGATGGGCTCAAAGAACTCATACAAGTAAGTAGTTCGGTGGTCACCTCGTTAAAATAGTTACTAAGCTCTTGGATTTGCATATTTAAAACTGTATTAAAGTTATCAAACTCATAATAATGTCTATTGGTGATGTTAGTCTTTCTTCTTCGATATTTCGGGTCAATGTAATATTCTCCCATATCAACCACCTCAATGTCATGTTTTTGACAAAATGATGTGACATCTTCTAAAAGGGAATTAAAACCATCAACTCTATACGTTTACAGTTCTTCTTGTGTCGCTTTAATCATTCCGATTGCATTTAATATGTGTTGATCCTTTCTTTGAAGAGCTACACACAATATATTAGTAATCCCCAAAATGTGTTTCATCAAGTGTAAATAATACACAAAATCAAAAGTTTCATATATATTTGGATTCTGCGTGCTTGTTTTTGGCTAGCATTAACAACTCCTGAATTTTCAATATGTTCAAGCATGTCAATAATAATTGGATATAATTCGAGCAAACAAACAAATGTCTTATGGTGAGAACTCCAACGTGTGTCTCCGGCTCTTGCAAGTGAGATTTCTTGATTCTTCCCACTTACACTTTCAACTTCTAAACACCTATTTGTTCTTTCACTCTTTCCTTTGACTCTCTCGAATCATCTAGATTTTCCACTAAAATCTCGTTGTGGAAACTCATGCCCAATAAGTTGACATGGACCTCTAAGCAAGTAAGCTCTTCTAATTTCATCTTTATGATTAGGGTGATATGATGAGATTAGCTTTTGTTTAGAAAGATCCCATGGAAGATCATCTAAATCAATTCTTGTCGGAATACTATTACTAGATAAAGAAGCAACATTTGATGGTTTTCTTTTCACAACAAAGTGATCCATATTCCTAAAATGTTCAATGCATCACACATATAACATATTATGAATTGTCATGAACTAAATTACTAATATGATGAAATATTGAAATACCTAAATTATATCAAACAAAATATAGATTTTAGACTTCTAAATACCTAAATTAACAAAAAAACTAAATTCTAGATTTCTAAATTCTAATTACACAAATTAACAAACAAATTAACTAAAATAAGTTAAGTCTAACAAAGTAACAATGAAAACGTTAAAGATTTTGAATTTTGAATAAACAAGTAAGAAAACTAACCTTTTCAAGAATCAATGGTGAACAGTGAACCACGAAGCAACAAGCAACGATAGAAAGGGCAGCAGGCCAGCAACGTCGCAGCGATGGAAAGGGCAGCAGCCAGCAGCATCGGCGCGTCGCAGGCTCGCAACGATAGAAGGGGAGCAAGCCGATCGAATGTCGAATGGGGCAGCAGCTGAGCAACAGGTCGAATGTCGAATGGGGTGTGGAAAAAGAATGGGTGCTAGGGTTTTGTGATTAGAATAAGGTTAATTTAGTAAATTTACATTAATAAAAAGAAAAAAAAGGTTGTTGCAAGCTGTAGCTTGCAGGTTTCGAACATGTGACCACAGGTAAGCAAAGACACGTATGTACCAGTGAACTAGTGATTCTCTTTGTATTATGTTTTGAACTTTAATATATAATGGGTTCACCTCCTGTAAAACTATGGGTTCACTAAAAAATTTGGTCTTTTACGTTACACTACGAGTTCAAAATTCAATGGGATCACTTGACCCCGTTTGTAGAGATTAATGAAGAGGATGATACAACCTAAACATTCAATGTCTATCATGCATGCTGCACAAGTACTATGAAGAAGAATGCTTAGGAAGTTTCACACATGCAACAGAAATATTCTAAGTGTAAAATCTTCCGAAGCCAAGACCAATATCTTCCGAAGCCAAATATGAAGTCTTCCGAAGCCTCAGAGACAAAGTCTTCCGAAGCTTCAACTCATGAAGAAAAATTTCTTCCGAAGACTTTTAACACATGCTTTATCTGATGTATTTTTCCATAAAGCTGGACACCTTTCCGCTGCACCTCTGTAAGGTCACCAACTTACATGTGTTGGTGAAAAGGTCCATGCTTTTGGTAATTGTACATTGAGGTCTTAAGTCTGTAACTTTCTACTTCATGTACTTTATCCTTTTTGAAATAGATAAGGATGTGAGCTATGGCATGTCGTAGTCACTAGTCAAAAGGCAATCTGTATTTTGACTCTACAATTGATTTTGTTTTGTGTCTAGTCAATTGTATCCAGCTGGTTTCAAAGTATAGCCGACTGTAGAATGTAGTATAAGTATCTCATGTTCTTGTATCTTTGAATTATGCTTTGCAACACTTGTAATAGAGCATAGAGAAAGCAATATAGTGTATTCTTGAAAACCATATACTTGTGTTCTTTGTGTTCTATCTCTTACATTACTTGTGTTCTTAGTGTCTTACCTTGGTTAATCCAGTTTACTGTTTGATTAAGTTTAGTTAATCTCTTCTTTGTGTTGTTGTGTTGTAACTCTACACCCTTCAACGATCCTGCATTTGGTATTAGAGCTTTTCAAGCTCTGATATAAGATCTCACCATCTTAAGATCACTCACACACACAAATACTACATTTTTCAAATGGCAGCCATTTCCAAGACTGATATGGAAACTGAAACCATGAAGAAATCCCCACTGATCACTCTTGATGAGTTTGACACCTGGTGTTTAAGAATGGAAGGTTTCATCAGGTCTCTTGATTCAAGAATGTGAGAGTCTATTGAGAATGGATCTTTCATACCTAGCACCCCCTCTGCTACTGGTGCTGGTATGATCCCCAAAGATGTGGCTAACTACTCTGATGAAGATAGAAAGAGAGTAGAGATTGACAGAAAAGTCATGACAGCCCTTCAAACTGTCATTCCAAACTCTGTGTACAGAGGTTTCAAGAAGTGCAAAACAGCCAAACAGCTGTGAGATGCACTGAAACTGATGTATGAGGGTTCCTCTAAAGCCAAGGAGAACAAGAAGGATCTCCTGAAGGGTTTTGGGGTTTTATTGAAGGTGTGCTTGGCTTCGGTTAGTTTTGGTTCTTTGGTTGTTTTTACTACAAAGGTTAATCTTTTTTTCGCGGCGTTCATCAACTACAGTTTCTGTTTCGTGATTGTATTCGTTTCTCGTTTGCAATGGCTGAAGACGAGAGAGTTCGAATTGAAAAGTTTAATGGGACAGACTTTGCTTGGTGGAAGATGCAAATAGAAGCATTGCTTAGTGAAAAAGATTTGGAAGTAGTACCGGAAGAAAAGCCGACTACAATGAGCAAAGCTGAAGAATCAGTTTCAAACTCAAAGGACAAGAAGGCTAGAGGGGCTATTATATTGGCTTTGACGAGGAGCGTTGCATTTAACGTTATGCACAAAACCATGGCTCGTGGTATAATGATGGCTCCGTCAAATATGTATGAAAAGTCATCTGCTACTAATAAGGTGTTCTTGATGAGGGAGTTATTCATGACTCGAATGAATGAGGGAACTTTAGTTTTGGAGCATATTAATGATCTCAAATCGATCATATCCAAGTTACCTTCTATGGGCATAAAGTTTGATGACGAGACTCAAGCTGTAGTATTATTATCTTTTTTGCCGGATTGTTGGTCTGGAACTGTAACGGCTATTACTAGTTTTGTGGGGACCAACGGGTTAACATTTAATGGGGTCCGAAACATTGTGCTAGGCGAGGAAACTCGTCGTAAAAGCAGTAGTGGTGGATCATCTTTTGGTTTGCTATATGTTGGCAGGGGTAGGGAAAATAACAGAAGCAGTGGGAGTCGACGGAGAAGTTTGTCTAGAGCTCGGAAAACTGTGAAGTGTTGGAGTTGCGATGAGATTGGGCATGTTAAGAGTCAATGTCCAAAGCGTAAGCAAGGAAAATCTTATGAAGTTAACACTGTTGTTGAGGATGTATGTGATGATGACACGTTACTACTCGAAGCTGAAAACAGTATGGACTCTTGGGTTATGGATTCTGGATCTTCGTTTCACACGATGCATAGCGGGGAGGCGTTGGTGAATCTAAAAGTAGGCAACTTTGGGATGTACGAATGGCAAATGGTAATATTCTTGATGTTACGGGCATAGGTGATGTTAATCTATTAACTCCATTGGGAACCTACTGGACTTGAAGAATGTTAAGGTCATTCCAACATTGAAGAGAAATCTTATCTCTGTTAGTCAACTGGATGAACAGGGACAAAAAGTAAAGTTTGGTAAGGTAAATGGAAAGTAACAAAGGGAAATTTGGTTATTGCTCGTGGAAACAAACGAGGATCATTATACATGGTGGAAGTCCCTGCTGAGGAAAATATGAGCGTTCCTCAATACAAAGTTGGGTTCATTGAGTCAAAGGGGCAAAAGAAGGTTTAATTTGCAAGACTGAAACCTGGTGCCAAGGTGATTCAAGTTGAGCGGGATTGGAGGTCTAAACCAGATCAGGGGTTTGGTGACAGCAGGAGCACAGGGCGTGTTTCAGATACAGTCATAAAACTAATAGGTTTGTTAAAACACTAAAACATAGTTTAACCTTTTAAACTTTCAGAAAGCGCAGCGGATATAATGTCTCTAAAACCAATTTTAAAGCTCAATGTATGTTCTTTAGTGATCTTTTAAGATGGTAAAACAAACCCAAACAAAAGGATCATCATATGTGAATGGACATGCTATGTGTACATAAAATAACACAATATGGCAACCTCAAAGGGCTGCCATGAACTACCTCCTTCCAACAGCAAGAAAAACGTCCAACAGAAGGAGATTTGAGATGCTTAAACAGCCAAGAACACAAGTGTAGAAGTCCTCAAGTGACTACTCCCACAAGCCTCAAGTAGGCTTCTTAGTTGCTTGATTTTGAACCCCAAAACTCAGAAAGAGAGCTGCCAAAAGAGCTTCCAAAACCGTGAGTTTCCAGCAGCAAGTTTGATGATGTAGGAAGATGAAATCGACCCCAAGGTTCCAAGAAGAGGAACCCTCAAGTGTTTATACCCCAAGCCTAGTTACAATCACCTTCTTGTTAGGAAGAATGAACACTAAATCAAAACCAAAACTCACAATTTTCTACTGCCATTTCCGTGAGATGGAGGAGAGAAAAAGGAGAGCTTTGCTGATTTTGCATGTGTTCTGATTGGAAAAATGAGAGAGAGCTTACACTAGTTAAGTTTGTGTCTTCTCAAGACAACAAAAGACCCAATCACCTCCAATGAGTGGGCGGCCAAAAATGGGTTCAAAATAAGATAGTTTCCCTCTTAATTAAACACACTTACTTAATATTAACTAGTGTTTTGTCACACATTAATAAGTCATCTACAAGACTTATTTAAAATGTGACATAAGTCTTCTCTAATTAAATAATTTAATTAAAGTATACTCTTATATTATTAGTGTTATTTAAACCCTTTTAAATAACAAAATAATAATAAACCCATCAACAAATTATCCTTATAATTTGTTCCATCTCTAATGCCTTTGTTTAGAAAACCCTTTTTCTAAACATGATGCAATTATTCAATTGCATGATCCCATCATCAATTAAATAATTCTTCGTGATTGTAAAGCTTGTTATTGGGTATAACCCGACTTGGATCATAACGTACTAACCACATCAATATTCTACGTGTCTTGGGCATATAGAATCCTACAAAAACAACGTTGGGTTTTGAAGAACACTACTCCGATTGTTAAATTCTCTCCTGTGGATGTCTTGCTAAATGAGAAGAGCGTTGATGATTCTCGGGTTATCTCTAGAATTGGTGGATCGTGCATACCAGTTGAGATAGAGAATGGGTTGGAGCTCGGGGGAGCTTCAACTGTCCCCTCATGTACTTGATGAGAGGGGGTGCGACTAGGGGTTATGATGAAGTCTTAGCTGATGAGTATTGAAGCTTGGAAGACTTTGGATATAAAGAATCTGGAGTTACTGGATCTGGATTACTTGAACGACATTTGTAGACTTTTGCAAAGCCTTCAAGTGGGAGATTATTGGGTTGTGAAGGCTTTGGACCGAACCGGTGTTTTGCTGCGAACAGAAACAAGGGCAGCCGGCCCTAAGGCAATTAGGGTTATTTAGTTAATTCTTGGAGCCTAAGTTATTGCCTTAATTACTAACCCTAATCTAGCATTATAAATAGACCCATTGATGTAATTGTATTCTTTGAGCACAATAATAATATAAACCCTAGTTGCAGAGTGGACGTAGGCACTTAGACCGAACCACTATAATTCCCTCGTGTCTACTCTTTCTTTTGTGTGACTGTGTGTGTTTGTTTGCTTCCGCTGGAACCTACTCTGATTGTGATACCTAACACTCAGACAATGTGTTCTCTTTACTTCTATCCTCCCATTTGTGTTTTGTCACAATTTTTCTTCTTACTTGTTGGAAAAGGGAGAACAAAAGATAAAATATAAAAAACCGATTATGAAAAGAGATTACACGATTCAGTAAATATCTTTTTCCTCATTCAACCCCCTACCAAGAATATTATTTACTCTCATCCTTGCTTAGATAAACAAACCTCGGTCAGAGAGATATAGTGTTATACATATATATAGGAAGATAAAATCCTAGAAACAAATGGATTTCTTACTTTTCAAGTACATAAATGCCAAAAAATTCACAGCTGAAACTTTAAGAACTCCAAAAGGGGATTTGTTCTTGTTACATTGTCTAAACAAATATGCAACAGTTTTTACTTAAAAATTTACCAGATTCCGCATGTGTGGATCATGCAAGACACCATATGCAGCCCATCGTGACCAAGATTCTAGTACAATTCCATCAAAATCCATCTCCCTGACCAGTCAAGAAACACATCAAAACGTAAATACTAACCTCACCTATATTGTGGAGAGGAAAAGAGAAAGGACATCACTTCAAAGGCAAACCATGGTTGTAAACTTAAATACTACACTAAGAGTGAATATCTTGACATAAACATCTTATTACTTTACGGAATTCTAGTAAAGTGCCACTGATATTGATACAACTACTATGTTTCCCAAGTCTAGCACATGCCAGGGGATTTGTTTAACCATCTAAAAATGCCTTCATTGTGTTTCATGTTTTCCAGTACTCCACAAAATCAACAAATATGCATCAACAATGATTGGTTATTCAGAAAATGATTATCCACTTTCTTGCATACACACTGTAATCTCGCTCCATCTTGCATTTAGTGAGTAATAAATTTGAGGAAGACACACTCAGCAAAATTTGAATAAAATATTAAAGCTAGAGTTTCTGGGAAGGGGAAACAGCAGGACATGCTTACTTGCATTCAGCTATTATAAGTTGAATTACTTTAGCCCTCTTCTTCTTCTCTTTAAGAGATCCACAGGAATAGCTTCAAGTACTATTCTAGGCAAAACCTGTCAAAAAAAGAGCCAGCGCTGTAACAAGATATTGATGGGACAAAGTAACCTGCATTCATTTTAATATCAAAATGAAAATGAATTCTATCACAAAAGAATACATGTGGTCATTAATGATTTGATATGTCGGTCAAATCATTAAATGAATGCTTAACTTTGAGCAACCTAGACAGCTATATTTATTTAAAATATTAGCTTATAATGGTGCAAGTAAGCATCTCTTACATTTTAATGTAACCATAAAATTTTCTAGAACATTTTAGACTACATCTTTTAGCTGAAAAAGAACCCATTATCCTAAAGTCAAAATGTAGCTCTTCTCTAGAATGGATGGAATCAAGAGCATGAAAGTATGATACTATTTCTACGTAAGCTTTTATATAATTTTTAAACCATATAGAATCTTGCTGTTAGTTTTCATGTAAATTGATGCTTCCCTGATGGCCTGATTCAATATTTAAATTTTCTAGCAACAAATTATTTGCAATGAAAAAGCAACCTATTTGAGTGAAATAGTAAAAACCAATCACCCCAATTTACAAGCATAAACTAGTGAAAGAGGTGAGCAGACTTTACCAGAGCATGTCCCTACGTTCTAAGATCTGAAATCCATCCCTTATCAACATTATGTCTTCCTTCCAGAACAAGAAACAAGCAAAGAATACAGATAAGACAATATTATTTTGGTAATATTATCTTTTTACGTATAGTAACCTTTTTTTTGTCCATTTAAAATCTTGGATGTTAGAAACAAGGCCTTGTAGTGCTATTAGATCCATTTCTATGTGAAGCACCAACAAGGTCTGCTCATTGCTTCAAAGATACAACAAAAATTGTTCAATCAACCATTAGAAAGTAGGTATTGGGATTCCACAGAGAAATATCCCTATTTGAGAGTTGAAACCACAATGAATCGACATTTTGCTCTAAACATATTTGGATAAACCGTTTAGAGAAGAATAAACATCTGTAGGACGGTAGTAAGGGGGATCTGAACACATATACTGTAGGATATAAAAGTGATACCTTTTAAGATCATACCACACGGGTGATATATGAGTAAACTTAGAATTGAAGTCCTTTGCAATTTGATATCCGTTTGAATTCCTGCAAGCAAAGCAAATTCATGAATCCTAGACTAGATAGCACCTGAATTAAAGATTCTAGAGAAGCAGGGCCAGAAAGGGGAATTTTAGAGTTGATGATGCCCACATAGAAGTTGGTTGATGGTGTAGGTAAAGCATGAAGGAACTAGAGTAGGTGGATACAAGATGATAAGATACAAGAAGTTGATAAAAGCATACCATGGTGTAACGTAAGCCAGCACTCTGGAGTATTAGCGAAGTACTCCTTCGCCCTCCTCCGAGCAGCAATCATATCAACACTTTTGTTGATATCCGCTTGAGAACGGTTCACTACACCAATCCATGGAAACTTCAGCTTATAAGATTTTCCTTCCAAAATCTGCATGTACAGAGTCCATCCTGATTAATTACAAATAAAAGAAACCCAAAACTTATTAAACCCTAAATTTTACAACTCTGAAGTCTGAATGCTATAGCATTTAATGTACTAACTTTCCCTATTTAAGATACTTAGCATAACCCACACCAATTTTACAGAAGATAATTCAATTCACAACTTTGAAGTTAATAAGTAGTGAGCTGGCCATTCAAAAGTCAAAATTTTGCCATTTATGATAAGATGGACAAAGTTATTTTTTGTCAAGCTGGAATGAATACATATTTACAACTAGATTAAAAACAGAATATAAGAAGTGCAACGCTGCTGTATCATCGTTTAAAGCACAATTATGACAAAGTAAAATTACAAAAGCAGCTTACATCAACTGCATCAGTGCCCTTGTCCATAAGATCAATCTTCGTCAAAACACCAAAAGTCCTCTCCCCTGTACATTTATATTAACAATTAAACTTTAAGAAAAGTGAAATGAACATTTATCATGGAACTGGCATGGATGACAATAAAAAAACCATGTTTAACTTGACTGTCTGGCAAACTGATGTATGTACAAAAGATAATAGCTATATAAATAAATACATACATACGTACATATAGATATAAGAACACGTTCTTTTCAGAACCAACTTGATGTTGAGAACTGAGAGTACCACATAAAGCACTTGTACGTAGTGCATTAATGGTTTAATGATGTGATAGGGTGAGCAGACATGTAACTGCCATATGTATCACACTTAAAGCAAAAGGTACATGTGCAGTCTCAACGAATTCTAAGTTCTGAAATGAATGCCCCTCTATACACACACACATAGAGAGAGATGATGGGAGACGGAGGAAAGAGAGGGCGTTCAATACAAACCAATTTTAAATAGAGAACTATGAAAACCATATACAAGCACCTGTTACTTTAACTACAGCACATAAGATGGTTATGTAACCACATAACCACCTTACTTTCCTCCTCTCACTATATCTAGTCAGCACTACGTACAAGTGCTTATGGAGTTCCCGTGATTTCTCCTTAAAATTAGCTTTCTATTGGGTGTGCACCTAGGCTTTGTATTGGATGTGTGCCTATACACACGTATATAAGCAGGTGGCAACTTCAACATTGCTTTTAGAATCAGCCTGAGTAAAACTGAATAAATGTGAAAAACACCATACCACAGCCAACCACTATTTTCCATTATTCCATGTTAATAATGAGATGCAAAAGTTTCCATAAAACTAATAAGGTTATTCTAATTGTCCCAACTTATGTGTCCTTAATTTGAAAAAAAAGGTAAAAGATGTTGCAATTAATCCAACTTCACTCTATTTAAAGCACTCTTAGGTTGCACATTTTCAGGATAACAAATCTTCCATGCAATGTTCAGCATGCTCCGCTACATATGAGTATCATGTCACCACCAGATAATTCCAAGGTTTCTACCCTTCCCCCCACCTCCTTTTTTTCTTTTCCCCCAACATCAAATAGACTACAAATATCTACATCTTTGTATACTAATTATTGTGATTCAATGGCAAATTGGCAATGTCAATTTCCAGAGAACTAGACTTATAAAAAAATACAGAGCCACAAAAATTCCTAAGTCTAATTGTCTCCCAGTGCAATTGTTGAATATGTCACAAATACATCTCTCAATGTTAGCTCTTTTCAGTTGTCTTGCTCTTACAAAAAAAACCACAACACATAATAAAAGTGTGCATCTCGAAAGCCAACTATTTGTTCAATCATCACTATGTTATTGCATCAAATTACTCAAACAAATGAATTCATCAAAATAAAAAAGACAAAAATCGCAAACTCCAAACTACAACTTGAAGGTTATATCATGACAATAACTTTTTACAAACCTTGTGGATCCACCTCACGAGCGATTTTGATAGCATCTGACGTAGCCAGATCTTGGTTGGCAGGAGAAACTGCCAGAATAATGCAGTTAGGCTGCAAAACAAGGATATATATAATTATCAAAATGTGATGATCCCAAAAACCACAACTTTAAATATTTAGTTGAACAAGACATGCTACTATTTTTAATGAAGTATTAATGCAATGAGAGAAGTTCCTTTTTATGTTGCATACTTGCATAGCAACCAAATGATTTAATTTCAAATATTTCCTGCATTAAAATGCAGGCTAAAAGGTTGATAACTTATTCAGATAAGTAAGAGTGAAAGCAGTAGGGCACATGCCAAGGATTTTTACCATGGTTTCCTATAGACAAAGAGAGTTGTTTTAACATGTCCCCAGAAAAATGAGCAAAAAAATTGTAGGAAAATATATCTTTAAAAGTGCAGATACCAACACTTAAAAGGTAAGTAAAATATACCTTCTCAATGTAAGACCGCACCATGTTTTCGATGTCCTGCACAATGCTCTCTGATTGGCCCTCTACAAAGAACATACAGGAGTAAAGTAAGAAAGGCTATTGAAACCACAACTTATCTAATATTGCAACAAAAATAGAAGATATGATGCTAAACTCACCAACAGCTACTTTTGTCAGACCAGGAAGATCGATCAAGGTCAAATTCACGACTGTCAACATCATACATAATGCAATTAGCATGTGAGTTTTTGGAACCAAAGCAAAAAAGTCGCATGTAAAATGAACATGGATAGAAAAGGAAACTAAATATTGAATCCAACACTAATCTAGGAGTGTAAACATTTTGCAAGCCTACTATGAACTTATTATCATATAAAGAAAGTATACAATAGTGGTGTATGAACCCATGAGAATAAATTTATTATCCCAAGCATATCAACACACATGGATTAGATGTATGGTCGGCTCCTCGGTATTACAAATATATAAATTTTCTTTTGAACGCTTTGCGTAGAGTCCAAGGAGGGCTCAAATAGCTTGAGGATCTAATATACGCAACCTTACCCTACACTTTGTGCAGGAAAATCTTTCCTACGGCTTGAACCAATAACCTCCTGATCACAAAGCAGCAACCTTAGCGGTTGCTCCAACACCCACCCTCAATGACTCAAACATATAATCTTCCATTTATTTAAAAAGTAGCTTGTTTTCATGACTCAAACATATTACACCTTCCAATCACAAAGATGTAGCCCCTTTTCCTTCCATAAACCGGAAGGGTGCATAACACATTAATATACAAAACACATATAAACATTTGACAGCTAAAACACTAACATGTGTAGTGTGCTTATAAATTTTGGACCAAAATCAATGCAACTAAGATACGCACGAATGAAAGATGAGAACCATAGAAGTAGAAGGCCAACATTAGTAGAAACTATAACTTTAAAGATAAAAAATATATTTTGGTAAAATAATAATTATAATAATAAAGATTTCAATTAACCGCTGACAAGCTTTCATCTAATCTCACATCCACGGCTCAAATTGCACACCACATCTTATCTCCATCCCCATTGCACCCTTTTTAGCTCCTTCTCATCTCTATTTTAGTCTTTAGCCCCACAATTTCTAGCTTTTAATTTTGTAAGTTCCGATTTGATTGATTACATCACCCTTAGTCGTGACGTGTAAACATTGATTTTTTCGGTAAGCTCCAATTTTGTTCATGTTCATACTTATAGTCAACTAAAGTCGCTCCTAGTTGCGCTAGTTCAGTCGCTCTTTGGTACAACCATTGCACCGCCCTCGCCTAAGGTCGCCTTGAACCTAGGTGCGCTTTTTACTCATAGCTTTTTATGTCATAAAAAGAGTTAACAAGTTCAAATTTGGTTTTAAGTATTCCTGAGTGATCCCATCGTATAGCAAACCAAATACAAGAACAAGTCAACACTTAAGCTTCTAATTTAAAGAGGTACATAGTATTTACTAATATTAGTCCAAGTATCAGGAATGATAAGTTTAAAATGTCAAAGACCGGTGGTTAATAAAATCTGATAATCATTCATGCACTATTGATAAAAACAAAGTAGCATTCTTTGTCGTAGATTTACCATTCAAATATACCACTAATTTTACCGGAAAAATAATACACAAAAAAAGGATAATACACAAAAGGGATGACAGATAAACAAACACAATAAAAAGTAACAAACCAGCAAGCTATCTCACCATTAGGAGAATAGATGCTGAGATATATAGGGACCGATGAAATCTGTTTAGTTCGACCTGTCTCACGATCAGTCTCATCCGAAATCTCTTTCCTAACAGCAGCTGCACAAAGAAAACAATGGATCTGTCATCTTGAATAAATGAAAATCCACTTAATATTAGTTATCAAGTGAATGATACGTTGTCGGTTTTTCTCATTGTTTTAAAAATCGGCTGAGGCGTGCGCCTCGAGGCGCGCATCGAGGCGAGGCGCCCATAAAACGTGTTTGAGGCGAGGCGCCCATAAAATGTGTTTGAGGCGGCGCCTCAGGGGCTTATTTGCTACGTGCTGCTCATGGGGCTGAGGCGCTAAGAAAGGCTGCACCTCAGGTGCGCCTCAAGGGTTTTTGGTTTGTTTTCGGTGTTTTAGACTCTCTGTGTCAATTTCAAACATTCCATGTCTTTTTAATATGCTTTTTTTGATGTTTTTGATATATCTGATTATGAAATTAGTATGTATTTCATTTTTTACAAGATATATAATTTTTATATTTATTTTAAAACTCCGCCTCGGTTCGCCTCGAGGCTTACGCCTACTGAGGCGAAGGGAAAACGCCTCAAGGCTTGATTCCGTACTTTTAAACCTTGGTTTTTCTTAATGAAATGATTGAGGTGGAGAATAAAAGAACCTTAGATAAGTCAGGTATTAAAAACCTGTTTTTTATAATAAGATTGCACAAACAAAAAACTAAACAAATTTCTTTACAAATTTCTTTCTAGTCATACCAAAATCAGTAAACCTCTTTCTGGGTTGGTGAGCAAACTCTGCATATTCTCTTCCCTCGTCAATTCTATGAAGTTGTAGAACAAGAGGACGCCGTGTCACAATCCCTGCATACATATGTTTATTTCATTAGTCTGATTGATAGCAGTTATATGGGGATTGCAAAGTGAAGATAATGTGAGAATCACGCAAGAAACGTGTGGAACAACTAAGCATTTTCATTACCAGATCCACGAGGCAAAAAATCCTTCCCAACTACACTCTCCAACACAGATGACTTTCCAGAGCTCTAGATAACATGAAAAGCAAAAAGGAAAACAAACCATGATAAGTTATCAACTTTAAATGGCTCCATAAATCCATTATCTATTACAGAGGTGGAAAATTCCAACATGACACAGACCCAACAAAGTGTAAAGGAGAGCTACACAGGTTAGGGTTGGAAAGATGAGTGATGCGGTAACTATTGAAAGGAAGCCAGAACTAAAGGATAACTAAATTCAAGTTGGAACAATCCCTATGGCCAAAATTCAAAAACACAAATGTGATCAAGAAAAGCCTAGAAGTCTTGTTGAAAAGAAAATAATAGTTAGCAAAGAGGATAACTTAAAAAATGAACAAGTGATGCATCAAATAATTAGAGTTGGAAAAGTTCAAGACAAGAAAGTGAAGAAACTATTACTAACAAAGGTACGATCCTTGGAAGTACCTCGATCCTTCTTTGATCCCTTTTAGGATTTATCTCGTCCTCATTTCTCTTCCATGGTTACGAGTTTGCTTGTTTCGGTTGCCATTCCCGAATGAACCGACCTCGCTCTGATACCACTTGTGACCGCAATCTTTTCCAATTCTGACGTCATCCCAATGAATCGATCTGCTCTAATACCACTTGTCACGGAGTGATTTCTTCAACTCTCGTGCGACACTTAGATTCGTTCTAAGTTCAGCTTTTGTGACCCAAACGATATAATAATTCAAGTAACAATGCGGAAGCGTTTGCAAGCAAGTAATATAACTTACTTTGTATTGCTTACAAGGTTGATTACAAGAGTGTTTTATAAGTGATTTCACTAAGACTTGTATGTGTTTTTGGGTGAGCACAAATGACTCTAACATCACCTATTTATACTTGTCTATTGTATCTAGATCATTCATGATCTAGAGACTTCCAATCTGAAATATCCTAGATTTTTACAAGCATATATCTAGATATTTCTATAACAAAATATCCATGATACTTCAAAGCTTTTCTAGAGCTTTCTTGACAGCTCTAAGTCTTGATGATTGCAGGCATTTCTTGGTCATTTTAGGGTTATTCCCGAGCGCTTAATGGCTACAATGTTGACCCCGGATTGTCTGGGCTATTCCGGAGACTTCCGGGCAGCTCTAACCGCTTCTATATGTGTCCGGAAACTTCCGGATTCCGAGTAACGCGATCTGATTTTAGGCGGGTCGTAACAACAGGCAGCCATCATCATAGTGGCACCACCTATGCCACGACAACCATAACACTCTTAGTTCTTTTAACAAATTACAAACCAAACATGATATTTTATCTACCTAATGAATCACAAATTTTGATTTTAAGTTCAACTTCTTCATATTCTAATTGTTTTAAAAGATGGGAATTCATTTATAAGAACTTCACCAAACGCCCATAGATTGTGATTCTTTCAATTGGATGCAATGATAAGATCTGTAATACTAGTAACTTTTTCTCCAATCTAAATTTCCAAAAATTACATCTAATGTTCTAAATCCAAAACTATAAAAAAAAGTAATATAATATACTTCCAAAACTGATGGTCAAATAACAAAATCTGTAATACAACTGCCAAAAACATCTCTTAAAAGTTAAATCAGTAACAATAACTCGTGTGAATGCTAGTCCTAGAAATAAGACTGTCAAACAACCTTACATTTTCTAATGACATTTTCTTTGGAAGAGAATTACAACCCCCATGTCTCTGTCTGTATGCCTCTAATCCATTTCATGTATAATTACATTTTCTATTGACATTCACATAGACAAAGATGCATCATTTGGTTGGCCTCTTCAGTCTTCTTCTGAAAATATCAACAAAACAAGTAAGATGTATGAAAAGTGTAGCAGAGTTTATGGGCTTATGCTTTTGGAAGATTTAAAAGCAAACTATCAAGGCTTTACTACCCCTGCCCCCACCCATATAATATTATGTCTTCTCATCACTTTCATCAAACTATTAATTCATCCAACATTTTCGGGATGGAATCTAGTCAAGAGTAAAGATATCCACCAAAATTTTCGTAAGAGTTACCTGTTGGTAGTTTTCTTCAGTCCAAAAACACCTTTCATAACTGAATCAATGTCCACATTGCGGGATTTCATGATTTGATCATGGTACATCTTGCTCCCAATCTCAACAATCTTTTCCTCAACCTCTTCCAGAGTTTGATCCACGTCCAGCTTTAGCTCTCCTTTTCTTATGACCGTCACATTGAAACCATTTGCTTTGGCTTCCCGGTAGGTATCCTACATTAACAAGAGAAGGAAATTGGGGTTTAGCATACAAACACAAAGCACCAGAAAACAAAATGCTTATTCCACCAGCTTCATGGAAACTTTTCACATTACACGTTTTATCATTACCAAGTTTTGGACTCGAACTATTTTCCTCATTTGTTTTTATATCATACAACTGATGTTAGAACCAATACCTGAAACATGTGACTAGTAAACATGGAAATATTTATGGCACAAAGGAAAGAGGTAAAGAGATATAGTTTTGTCTTTGCATGGCTATATTTGAGAGAAGAGCATAAGCGTAATGACCTCCAGGCACTCTCACTCTATTTATAGGCTACCTCATTTATAGGCTATCACAGTTAATTGTATATTTAAAAAGCAAGGGTCGTATGACTCGTTTAATAACATCACATTTATCTTACGGTAAAGTTTGTCCCTTTGATTCTTTTTTTAGGATAACAAAAAACATGTTATTTGCATTCTTTTATTTGCCATGGAGGAGGTTGAAGATGAAGCTGTCTTTCCATCCAAAGAAGGTTCATACTTCAGTTTAGCATGCATGCATAAAAGCCAATGATTGGTTATCGATTAAGAAATGGGCAAATGGCCACTAACCTTTGGCAATTGTGGCACAACAAAAGCATTGCCATTTCCAAGCATTTCCATATGTGCCTGTATAACATAGCAAAAATTCTTACAGTCACCAGCATCCTCGAAAGCAATAATATGATGCGGTTTTGGATCTAGTTCAAGTTCTGATGCCATTTCCAATGAATAGAATCCTATTCTCTCATCTCCATCCCCATAAATATACATCTCAATACACTGCAAAAGTTGGAAACATACAATCATGCATACATCAACATATGTTTATTCCCTTGGGACCCAAAAAGAGGTGCAATTTGGCCTTTGAGGCTAAAGACACAAATTTGCAACTTCAAATATTGAAAAGAATCCTTCCACTTCTCAACCAGGATTTGGTGATTGCCTAAAATCATATAATCAAGCTAAGAACAAAAAAAGAATGTTGGTGTTGTATTTGCAAAAAAAAAAACCCATCACTTTCAAGCTTGAAACTAAAATGTAAAGGCAGATGTGAAAATTTATTATAGCATGTAAGAAAGAATGGCTTTGCACAATCTTTGGACATGTAAATGTAAAAAACCATTAAGTTTGAAACCGTGTACAGAATCATCCATTGTTGCACAGTGTAGTACGGTTCTTATGCATTTTCTCAAGAATGATACTTTGATCAAAACAAAGAAGTTAACTAAAGTGTTAGTAGAAGTCAAAAGACTCGAAAATGTAAAAGTGTTTCTCAAAAGGAGGGAGGGAACATTATGGGTCTTTATAACTGTTTGGCATTAATGAAATTAAGGGAGGAATATTTACTAGTAGAAATGGGAGATCAAGCCACCAATAATAATCTGTTTCCTGCTCATCTCCATACTCACTGTACTTGCTGACAACAGCCTGTGGTCCAAACAACTCCATTTCCCTCTTCAACTTATTGATTTTTTCTGCAATGAACTTCTTTCCTTTCTCAGGAACCTTATCCATAATATCAGCAGCATCTTGTATCTCTTTCTCGGTGATCCATCTGTCCAAGTCCTTCCCAATATCCTTCATAGTAGCTTTGATTTCGGGATCATTCTCAGCATTATAAGAATCTATAAATCCACGAGACCATTTCTTAGTGTGCTGCCAAAACTCTTTCCCAGATTTCTTGCCAGGTTTAATAGACCCATCACTCCCTTCTATCACAGTTTTTGAACTTTTTGAATTCTTACTTTCAACCTTTTCGCTGCTTCTTTGAAGCAAGTTTTGGGAATTAAGATCCAAATTCCCCAAGGTTTCAGAAAAAAGTGCTTTCCTTTGATCTATATAGTCATCAAGGAACTCTTGACTCATCGTTGTAGTTGGTGGAGGCCCCTTCCATCGGGGTATGATCTTCTCTGGAGCATCATACAAACTAATCCCATCTACAAAAAGTGCCATAAGAATGCTTAGGATAATAGTATATTATTAAAAAACATTATTACATTTACATATTAAAACAACAAAACAAACAAACAAACATACCCAGTAAAATCTCATTCATAGAGTAGGGCCTGGGAGGGTGAGAGAGGCAAACCTTGTCTTTATCCCATGGGATAAAGAGGCTGCTCCCGCAAAGAACCCCGGCTCGAAACATATTAAAACAAGATAAGGACACTAAATACTACAAAAGAGAAATAAACTTGCTTTTGAAAATACAACTTTTTATTTAAATAAACAAAATAAAACCCTAACTTGATGTAAATTTTGTTAGTATGCTAGAGGATGAACATTGGTCCATTTGAACTCAATGGTGAAACTATGCATCTTTTAGCCGGGAAACGGAATAGCATTCTAAGACACAAACGGACACACCAAACGTGTATGTAATAAAAATGATCTCTAAAGTAAACTACCTGCTCCATAATCAAGATTTTCGATATTGGAATGGAGATATTCATGAAGATGACCTAGTTTCTCGTTTTCTTTCTCAACTTTCTTCTCAAGACCTTTGAAAAACAAGGCCTTATCTTGAGTGTCCATAAGATAGAAGGGATCCCGGCCCATCAACTCATTTTCTCGTACCTGGAACACAATTTCTCTAAGCTTCTCATCCTTCATCCATTCAAATTCATTATCAGTTTCAGCTAGTTTAAGCTCAGAAACTAAATTTATATCTTCTTTCACTTTTTCCCTAGCTGCCATGTAATTGTTTCTAAATCCACCTCTAATCTTCTCAATTAGAGGCTCAAATTCATGAAAATTATCCTCCAGCCATTTCTCACGATTTGCTCTTCCTAACTCTCCATCACTACCTTTAACAGATATAGCTTTGGAATTAGTGTTGTTGATCAAGGCATTCTCATTTCCTCCCAACTGGTATCCTTCCAGGACTGGTTTGAATCTGGTGTCCTATTACCCAACGCGTCATCATTAGTAGCACTCTTTGGAACTTCATGCGAGTCATTAATTTCAGGTTCTTGTGTTTTCTCTTTCTTGTGAAGATATTCTCTTGCTTCCTTAACAGAACTAATAATCCTTGGTTTCACTTCGACTGATTTCTTCTCAGGTAGTTTTTCTATATCAGATAAGTTGGACCCATTGCCTTGCACAGTTTGTGCAACAACGGCATTGATATTTGGAACGTTTGGCCCCAAAAGATGAGGAGAATTTCCCATGTCTTGAAAACTTGATCCACTACTAATATCAGTTTGTGGGAGCAGAAGATCAAAAGATGCAGGGTTCCCTTCCTTTCCGTCTGATTCATTGTCCATACTTTCTATTTGGCGTGCATGCCTTGCCATTGTTCTAATTTCTTGGATTTTGCCGAAACAAGTATCGTCAAATCCGTTTGCCTTCACGATGCTATTCATAAGGTGTTCGTTATCTAATTGGGGCCTTTCTGTAAACAGCGTTGATTCAGGGTCAGGGTCCTTAGAATCTTGAATAACTTCCACGCTATCCTTTCTGGAATTATCTTTGACCATCCTAGCTTTAAATTTTCTTCTCAACATCTCCTTTTCTAAACTAGTGTACTCTAGTTCCTTATCTCCCTTGTTTAGTTTTCTAAAAAAGCTGTTCAAAGCTACAAACACAAGAGAAGCAGAAAACAGCGATACTCCGAGTCTAGATAGTCTGGCATGAGAAATTGTGTGTTTTGGCTCATTCTGGTTATATGTGAATGGGGATGGGGATGGTTTTTGAGTTAGGTTGTTGTTAAGATTTCATCTTTGTTAAGATGTAGCTCATAGTGATTAGCCCAATTCTCCAATTGATTCCATAAAGGTGCTGAAGCATCATCCCCGGTGTGAGGGTTTGAGGCGGAAGAATCATCAGAAATCCCCAAATCAGGCGGGGGAGTGTGGATTGGGATTTCAGGAGTAGAAGTCAGCAGGTGATGAGGACTCCGACGCACCTGTTGCTCCATGAGCTTTTTCCTCAGATGGCTTTTCCTGCGCCTGTGGAGATTCGCTGACACTCTGAATGCCGGAATGGAGAATGGTGTTGTGAAAACTGGTGGCTTTTTGTTTCTATAAGTTTCGATTTTGATTTTCATTTTGATTTTGATGATACGAGGGTTTTGGGTCGATAGAATCTCCATAAGAGCAAACAAGGAATTCAAGGTGCTATTGATCGGAAGAAGATGGGAAGGAGAGGGTTTTGGCTATACAGACTAGAGAGATGACTAAAACCTCATATGATAAGATATGAACAACTTCGACTCCTGTTCCAAACATCATCTGCAGACTCTACTTTGTAAACTCATGCCCCCATAGAACTTTTTTTAAATGATTGTTTTCATTTGTAGATAAACAAATACAAAAGGGTTTTCATAATCTAATGAATCACTTGTTTGTTTGAAGATAATTTAACTTTTATTATTGATATTTATGGTTATATCAACTTTTATGTTTTATTTTTAAATTAGCTAATATAAGAAATGATATTTTATGTTTAACTTTATTGTTTGCACATTTATTTTTTTACATTAACATATGTCTATATTGGACGTTAAATTAATTCACCTGTTTTTCACCTTACGATAAAATGGTTTATTTTGTTTCCCCTCTTCTATTCTCCATCTTTTAAGCACCTCTCTAGTATCTCTCTTCACTCTAAATAGCTTGGCACTCTCATTTGCTTAATAACTGTCATTAAGACTCGACCATCTACAACAACAACGACGGAAGAAGTTTCAACATTCGAAGAACACTTGATGAGTTTGAGGTTGATGAACTATATGGTAGTCTTGTAACATCAGTCTCTTTACCGAGTCATAATTTGAAATTTTAACTTAGTAGTTGTGTTTAACATTTGTTTAATTTTTAAAGTGTGTATGATCAAAATATCCCACCTTAGAATGAAAATGATTTATGTTGTTGATAATAACAAGCATCCTCTTGACGGTAATGATTATATTGTTGGTCACAATGATCATGCTCAGGGGCGGACTTACGCCTTAGTGAACGGTGCAGGATCATTGAAAGGTGTAGAGTTACAACACAACAATACAAAGAGGAGATTAACTAAACTTAATCAAACAGTAAACTGGATTAACCAAGGTAAGACACTAAGAACACAAGTAATGTAAGAGACAGAACACAAAGAACACAAATACATGGTTTTCAAGAATGCAATATATTGCTTTCTCTATGCTCTATTACAAGTGTTACAAAGCATAATTCAAAAATACAAGAACATGAGATACTTATACTACATCTTACAGCCGGCTATACTTTAAAAGCCAACTGGATACAATTGACTAGACACAAAACAAAATCAATTGTAGAGTCAAAAGGCAGATTGTCTTTTGACTAGTGACTATGACATACCATAGCTCACATCCTTATCTATTACAAAAAGGATAAATACATGAAGTAGAAAGTTACAGACTCAAGACCTCAATGTACAGTTACCAAAAACATGGACATTTTCACCAACTCATGTAAGTTGGTGACCTTACAGAGGTGCAACGGAAAGGTGTCCAACTTTATGAAAAAGTACATCAGATAAAACATGTGTTAAAAGTCTTTGGAAGAAATTTTTCTTCATGAGTTGAAGCTTCAGAAGACTTTTTCTCTGAGGTTTCGGAAGACTTCATATTTGGCTTCAAATATATTGGTATTGGCTTCAGAAGATTCACACTTTATAATATTATGTTGCATGTGTAAAACTTCCTAAGCATTCTTTTTCATAATACTTATGCAGCATGCAGGATAGACATTGGATGTTTAGGTTGCATCAACCTCTTTATTAATCTCTACAAACTCCCCCTAGGCTGATGCTACCAAAACACTTAGTAGACTTCAGATGTCAACAGTCCTCATTAGGATGATCACCATCCTTTCTTCATAAGGTGATCAGGATTCTTCAGACTATCAAAGTGTATTTTCATATTAAAGAGGTCATGTAGAGGCAACTGAAACATATCTTGCCATGTGTAAATGTCTTCAGTGCCTTGATCTCTAATAACATGCCATCTTTTTGGATTTGTGGTGTATGTCCAAGACAAGATGGGTCTTCCTGATGCTAGAGGAGCTGTTTGAATTGGAGTTGATATAGCATCCTCTGGTTGCACAACCTCAAGATGTTCTGACTCATCTTGGGGTTTAGAAGAGGGTGTAGTCTTCTTCTTCTTTGGCTTTGGTTTATAAGCCATCATCTTCTTTCTCTTTACATATTTTAATTGAGAAGACTGGCATGCAGTACCAGATTGATCTTCACTGTCTTTCTTAGTGGGACTTCCTTTCTCTCAGGCTCAGAAGGAAAGGGAGGTTGACCCTGCTGTGGATCAGAAGATGAAGCTAGTTGAGTTTCAGCAGGAGGTCCAGGTTGTGTTGTCTCTGGTTGTTCAACCTTAACCTCCACTTCAGGTGGGTTTGACTTGGAGTGGAGTGTAGTCAACGAGCTCTCCACTTTTGATCTTCTACTTGATCACTCTGGTATGCTCATCCATAGTGGATAAAGACATGGGGGCAAGTCTCGTTCCGGAGAATCCATATAGCTTCATAAAGCTTATCATCCTCTGCCTATCAGCAGACTTCTTCATGCTCTTTTGGATGATAGCTCTTGATTTTGCAGCTTCTTCCCTTAGCTTCTTCTTTTGTCTTTCTGTCCTTGATTATCTCAAGTTCAAGTTGTTTTAAGTACTCAAACTCAACATAGTCATAGGACAAGGGAAGGAGTGCATCTGCCTGATAGAAGCATGTGGCACTCAGGTAGTTGATCATCTTGATCCTCTCTTCTTCTTTGTCTACTTGAGGTTCTTGTTGAACCACATCTTCTTGTGCAGGACTTTCCTGAATTGGGGAGAGGGTAGGCATATCCTTGTACAGTCTATTTTCTTCTTCACTTTTTTTACTTGTACTAGAAGCTCTGCATCTTCTGCCTCATTCTTCTCCTTTGACCTTTCCAGATCAACCAGTTCATTCAACTCTTCTAAGGGGAGAGAGATGACACTGTCTATGTCATAGTTCCTTGTTTACAGGTAATTTATTCTGACTGCCCTTAACTCATCATTCTAAGTATTTGGTTTGGGGGCAGCTCTGATAGCAGATTCCATGAGTCTTGAGGACTCAGCAGAGGAACTTTCTCCCCTCAGCCTCCTTTTCCCCTCTCTCTCATCCTTCTCAATCTCCTCAGATGTCATCTTTCTTTTCCTTTTGTCACTTACAGACCTTTGTGACTCAGGGTGGAGAGAGCTTTGGCCTTCATTGCTTGTTGCAGCATCTAAGCTCTGGCCAGAGAGAGGTTGAGAAGCATCTTCACCAGCAGGTATCTCAATAGGAGTGTGGATCTCTGCAGCAGTGATGATGATGATGAGACAGGGGTCTCAGGTTCTGCCACTGGGCCTTCAGTCAAGGTTTCCCCTATAAAACTAATCTTAGGGTCTGCCTCAACATCCAGTTGACCGATGGCATTGCCTGATTGCCTAAGTCTCCTTCTTAAGCTGAACTCTACAGTGATCCTGTCTTGGATTTTTTGAGCCAGTCTGTCAGCTTGTCTTGATTTGCTTGGGTTGACAAGTGGCATGTTGACTAAATCCAGACCTTCATAGTAGTTCAAAGTTTGAAAGTTGAAGACTTCTTGCTGTCCTTGAACTCTTATGATGATTAGAGCTTTCCTGATGTTGTCATACCTTCACCTAATGATGTGATTGGAAGACGGTGAAGATGACATAGCCCTTGGTATCCCATCCTCAAACAGACTCTGTATGAAGGAGTCTGTGTAGTCCACATTAATGTGAACTTGAGGAGGTTGCTAAGAATGCACAATTACAAGTGATGATGGTGAGTCCTTAATGTCCACTCTCTCTAAAGAACTCCTAGGTTCTGTGGCTGTAATAACTTTATCCCCCTTTTTAGTAGCATCACCCACTTGCATAGGTGAGCTGGAATATAGGTCAATCATATCCACATGTTCTTGTGGTTCCTGGTTGAGCTCTTCTTAAGGGTCTCCCATCTAGTTTTTCCTTAAGATATGAAATCTCAAGTTGCTGATCATTGATCTTGTTGTGTAAGGTAGTCACCTGAGATTCAAGGTGACTGACCTTTACGACTAAATAGGTGCATGTTTTAGTCAGTTTGTGCATCTTTAGTCTCAAATTCCCCTCATCTTCATCAGAAGACTCATTGGGGGATGAGATGATTGGACCAAAGTCCTCTCTCTCACCACCAGCTTCAGGTTCTTGGCTGGTGGTTTTCCTCTGCTCACTGGAAATCTTAGTTGAGATGTCAGTGGGCGTGAGTTGCCATGGTTGAGGTCTTAATGTTGTAATCACTTTCAAAAGTGAGAGCCTCTTCCATATGGACATCCTGAACAGGTTTAGAAGTGTCCACCTTAGTTGTAGGTGACTGATGTGGGATAAATGTAGGAGACTCAGTAGCATTCATCTCTCTTTGAGTAGGGGTAAATGTAACATCCTGTATTTTTACGTTAATTAAAAGTTAACGTCGTTTAATCTTGTAAGGACTATTGTTGCCTAATATGGAACACGTGGGTTACTTATGCTCAATACTTAAATTGTCTTTTAATCCTTAAACTCGAAAGAGTGTAATGATAATTGTTATATAATAAATAATAATAATAATGATAATAATGATACTAATAATAATCGATAATAATAATAATGGTTACAATATTAATAATGGAAATAATAACCATTAAAAGTATAACAATAATAAATAAATAAAAACTAAGAATAATAATAATAATAATAATAATAATAATAATATTTTATTAATAATTTGTAAGAATAATAAAATTAATAATGTATAAGCTTAAGGATAATTAAAGTACAGGGGTTAATTTGTTAATTTAGAAACTTTAAATATAAAGTTTGTGCATAAAATAAAAAAAATCAAACTACAGGGACCATTTGTGTAAATTACCAAAACCCAACCCCCATTCCTTCCTCTCTCCCCCGTAGTTCCGGTGAAACTCCGGCGGAGCTCCGGCGAAGTCAAAAAAACCAATTTAAACTCGTCGGTTATGAATCAAACCGTTCCAAATCGATTCGTGAACGTGGTTCGAACTTAAATTCATACTTTAATGTGTTTAAACCAGTTTCTAGCTTAATCGATTACATAACGATATACATTAAATCTTACAGCCGTTCAAGCATTTACACATCATAATAGTCCAAATAATCTAACCTAATCGACGCTCTATCAATCGTTAATCAAGTTGAACACTTAATTCCATCTGAAATGAACCCAAATACCAAGATTTACCATCCTCATCCCCGCGTACCTGTTACAACACGAACACCATCTTCAAAGCTTCTAAACACGAATTAATAGAGGGCTTTTCATCATCAAGGTTACTCGAAGCTTTCTGCAAAGTGAATTCGAGTATCAACATCAATTGCTATCTGAACCAATCACAACTTGGTCGCGGTTTGTTCTTCGAGTCGAACCGCTGAAATCGAACAATATTCGGGTAATTAAAACTACCTTCATGCTCGATTTCATGTGAGGATTGAAAGCCCTAACCTTAATCTGATTAACAACATCAATTGGTGGTTCAATTTCAAATCAATTGAAACTAGGGTTCCTGGAGAATTGGGGTTTGTTTAAGTTTTTGTATTTAGAAATTGAAACAGATCTACATCGCGGCCAAGGCCTTGGTTTACTGGTTACTCACTCACTCTCACATCTAGGAGGTCCCCGGTTCGACCCCGGGGAACCTCAAATTTTTTTTTAGGCCTTTTTGGCCCTTAAATTAAAAACTATAATTTTTTAAAAATAATAAAAAGTCATTTTATACACTTTGATCATTTTAAATCATATGAATGTTTTCTGTAAATTGATTCTTAAAAAGAAATACTTTTATATTTTATCAAATATTCTAAAAAAAGAGATATAAATAATGTATTTTATAAAGTAGACTTTAGATAATATTTTGTTCACATAAATATTATTTCATCCAATATCTTCAAATTATTGTTTTAAATTGAGGTTAATAAATTTTATTTAATCATTATATAGGTATACAAATTGTTATAAATATTATATTTTATAAATATGATCTTACATAACATGTAGCAAATTTCTTTGAGTTTAATAAATATAATTGATTCCATTTTTGTTAAACATAAATATTTGATAAGCCCCAAAGTTTCATCGAAACTCTAGTTCGCATTAAAATGTTAATCTTACAATTAAAACTTTAATCTTGTAAATATATATATACATAGGTACCTTATGAAGAACTACGTTGGATCATTGCTCATTATATTTCTTATTTGTCGTCTATATATACTTATTTGATCATGTGAGTATTTCTATACCCTTTTTTCATATTTTCACACTTTGGGGTGAAACATGTTACTTTATAAACTTTGCACTTGTAAACGTTTGATTCTTGTAAACTTATGGCAATTTACTTGTGTGTTGTGGTTAGTTGAACTTTGTAGCTACCATGTAATGTCGAATATATGTACAATCATTAACTATTGCTAGCCTAGCGAAGTCATAGATCTATGGGCCAGAAGCCTGCCTGGTTGATCCAAGTACACTTAGCTAATCGTATATACTTTTAAACGTTTGAGACTTGTAAAACTTTGTCGAGGTTTGATTGTGCATTCTGTCTTACATCCCTAGTTTACTTTGTTCTCTACTCACAACATGAATTGCCATCTTTTATATACTTATGTATTGCAAACTATGGAAATCTCACCAACATTATTGTTGACCTTTTATTTTTAACATGTTTCAGGAAATACTCAAGCTTGATTTCTACACATTGAAGCATACACATCTAGGAAGGGACATAGATAAATAAGTGAAATAAAATGACTTGTTACCTTTATGTTTTTATTTCTTTGAGACTTATGATTGTATTAGCACAATGGAACTTATGTTTAATATAAATTTGGGTTATTAATAGCGTTATGTGGCTGTGAACGATCTTAACTCTCACTCCTCGACGTTTCCGCCGTCAAGGTTGGGGTGTGACAGATTGGTATCAGAGCCCATAACTATAGAGATTTAGGTTATTAGAAATGGTGACCTAGACTATAGTATGTATGAACCTTATAGAATTATAAGTCTATCTTGTAAATTATATAGTTTGCATGCTACATAATGTTATGCCCTCTTATGTGCAATTTGATGCCTTAGCATAGGATTGCCTAAACATTGTTACTTGTCTCCCTAAACTTAAATTTGACTCTTTGACTCTCCCCGAACATGAAACTTCTTAATCTTATTTTCGACGACACGTGGAATCTTATGCTTATGCTATGACTTGGAACTTTAGACGTTATGTCTAATCTATATAAATCTCATCAAGGTTTTGATTCCATGAACCTAAGAAATATTGTGTGATACATAGACACTTGTATTCGGGATTTCCTGCAAAAGGCCTTCGGGCTAAGGCAAGCATATCGTATAAATCCTACGGGACTAGTTATGCTTACCTGGGGATTTCTGGGATGTGATAAACTATGGTCAACATACACAAGTTTCTAAGGCAAATGGGTCAATTTACCTTGACGTGTCAACGTTCCCAAATGGTAATGTGTTACCAAATGGAACCATCCGCTTTATATTAAATTATCAAAAATCCTTAATTCCTTGGACTGGTTTATCATCGAAACTCTAATATCTTCTCATTTCTATGTTACAGAATATTCCCGTTAATATTGAACTCGTTATACTTCTCAATTCTTACGTTTAAACAACGTTATACGTTGTGCGCCTTACGTAACTATCTTCATACCTTGACCAACGTGTACATGGATCTTAATATATTCAAAGATATTGGTCGTCTAAACCGAATGGTTATTTTTTTTAACTTAAAATTGTTACTTAGGGTTTCCAAACGTCCTTAAAGTGTGTCCCATAACTGAAATCATGCAATGCCGAAAGGTGGAATACCTGCATCCCGGGATATCTCGATTAGGCAAGGTATACACATAAATTTGATTCGATCGTTGGATCCGTTTATCTGACCTGGAACTCATGAGATGGGTGTTCCCTTATAGGTACGCGTGTCTACCATAAGTTGTGGTTGACGTAACACTTTGAGAAGCCAACACATTTCTCTTTTATTTTGAGCCAACACCTGAATTAATAGTTTGATGAAAGTGATGAGAAAGACATAATATTATATGGGTGGGGCAGGGGTAGTAAAGCCTTGATAGTTTGCTTTTAAATCTTCCAAAAGCATAAGCCCATAAACTCTGCTACAGTTTTCATACGTCTTACTTGTTTTGTTGATATTTTCAGAAGAAGACTGAAGAGGCCAACCAAATGATGCATCTTTGTCTATGTGAATGTCAATAGAAAATGTAATTATACATGAAACGGATTAGAGGCATACAGACAGAGACAGGGGGGTTGTAATTCTCTTCCAAAGAAAATGTCATTAGAAAATGTAAGGTTGTTGACAGTCTTATTTCTAGGACTAGCATTCACACGAGTTTATTGCTACTGATTTAACTTTTAAGAGATGTTTTTGGCAGTTGTAGTTAATCACGGTTACAGATTTTGTTATTTGACCATCATTTTTGGAAGTATATTATATTACTTTTTTATAGTTTTGGATTTAGAACATTAAATGTAATTTTTGGAAATTTAGATTGGAGAAAAAGTTACTAGTATTACAGATCTTATCATTGCATCCAATTGAAAGAATCACAATCTATGGGCATTTGGTGAAGTCTTATAAATGAATTCCCATCTTTTAAAACAATTAGAATATGAAGAAACTAAACTTAAAATCAAAATTTGTGATTCATTAGGTAGATAAAATATCATGTTTGGTTTGTAATTTGTTAAAAGAACTAAGAGTGTTATGGTTGTCGTGGCATAGGTGGTGCCACTATGATGATGGCTGCTTGTTGTTACGACCCGCCTAAAATCAGGTCGCGTTACTCGGAACCCGGAAGTTTCCGGACACATATAGAAGCGGTTAGAGCTGCCCGGAAGTCTCCGGAATAGCCCAGACAATCCCGGGTGAACATTGTAGCCATTAAGCGCTCGGGAATAACCCTAAAATGACCAAGAAATACCTGCAATCATCAAGACTTAAAGCTGTCAAGAAAGTTCTAGAAAAGCCTTGAAGTATCATGGATATTTTGTTATAGAATATCTAGATATATGCTTGTAAAAATCTAGGATATTTCAGATGGAAGTCTCTAGATCATGAATGATCTAGATACAATAGACAAGTATAAATAGGTGATGTTAGAGTCATTTGTGCTCACCCAAAAACACGTACAAGTCTTAGTGAAATCACTTATAAAACACTCTTGTAATCAACCTTGTAAGCAATACAAAGTAAGTTGTATTACTTGCTTGCAAACGCTTCCGCATTGTTAATTGAATTATTATATCGTTTGGGTCACAAAAGCTGAACTTAGAACGAATCTAAGTGTCGCACGAGATTTGAAGAAATCACTCCGTGACAAGTGGTATTAGAGCAGATCGATTCATTGGGATGACGTTAGAATTGGAAAAGACTGCGGTCACAAGTGGTATCAGAGCGAGGTCGGTTCATTTGGGAATGGCAGCCAAAACAAGCAAACTCGTAACCATGGAAGAGAAACGAGGACGAGATAAATCCCAAAAGGGATCAAAGAAGGATCGAGGTACTTCCAAGGATCGTACCTTGGAAAAACGAGTCGGTGACATTGATTTTTAATAAGAGAGGGAAATTGTATGAATATTTAATTATATAATATCTTTTTAGAGAAAAATTAATGTGTGAATATTTAAAAGAATGACAAGTGACAAAAAAATCAGATAAGAAAAAATAACAAACGGCAAAAAAAATCTTGTTTATTAGATGTTATAGATAATTAGACTGACCTTTCTTTTCTATGAATGTAGACCCTAAGAATTTGACTTTGGTGAATAGATATCTCGACATAACTTAGTATAATTTTGTATCTTGATTAAAATAAAGACAATTTAATTACAATTAAAATTTTACATAAGTAAAGTTTTGAATTTTTGTTACGTTGTTTCTGGTGCTAACGTCACCTATAACCCACCGCCTAGGACGAGAGTGTGACATGGAGATTGGAAACTCCACTTGACGGAGAAAAAGTCATGCAATGTTTCTTTTAAGTTTCAAACTTTTTGAATACTTAAATGCATGCGGTTACGATGGTACAGTCAAAAAACTTGATTTTAATGAAATGAATAATTATGATATTTCAGTTGATTTCTAAGATATGATGTTTTAAGGTGAAGATTATATTTAGAATAAAATTCTCTAAAAGTAATGTTGTCAACTCAAAAATTATTTAAAAAGAAAAAAGATTTTGATTTTTGACGTGTTAATCTGGATGTTATTGTAGTTTTAGTTATATAATAAATAAATCTATAAAATAAATTAATGTAGAGTTTTGTGAAACAATTTTTGCTTGTGATGAGGTTTTTCTAAGTGTAGGTTCATATCGAGAAAAGATCGTAGTTATAAACAGATACGGCACATGATAATTTATTGTGAACTCTAATTTCTTGTTTCATGCGTTTTTTTATATTAAATAAATCATTTAAATACATGAACATACAATTAAATATCGAAAACATAAATCTTATTATTTCAAATTTATAAAAATATACTAAACTATGAGATTTCTATTAAACTTTATGTTAATATATAAATTTATAAATCTTTATATATTTTTGTTAGTAATAGTTTCTAAATTCTTGCTATTTCTTATTTCACTAAAGTTTAATAAATGTAAAATATATACATTTTGATTTCTTGTGAATAGTTCTTTATTAACGAGCCTCTCTCAAACATATTAAGTTTTAAATATTATTAATTATCAACTTATGATTGTATTATTTATTGTATTATATGTATAAAAGGTTGTACATATCTTTTTGATTTTTTGCTTTTCTTATCAAATACTATAATATATTTTTATAATTTGACCATTATATTATTTCACTGTAAACTTTGATCCTATGTATTTTTCATCTTAAAGAATTTCTTGTTTTAAATTTCTGTTTGGTTTTCTTTTTTTAATTTTATTTCCCTTTCAAGATGGCATTTTATGATGTCTCCAGCCACAACACAACGAGCAAGTATCAATACTAGTTAACTTATAATTACTAACGAGAAGCTAATAACCATTTATTCGTACTTTAAAAAAATAAAAAAAAGTAGATGCGGTGCCTTTTGAAAACCTAATTTGAAAGTTTCATTCAAAATCAAATTTGTAAAGACACCAGTCACCAGTGACCAGACGGATCTAAATCTAATCGTTTGGTGTGAATCTAAATCCGATCACCGGAAGAAATGGAGAATCTGATCAATCTGGTCAACAAACTGCAGAGGGCTTGCACTGCCCTCGGTGATTTTGGCGAAGGATCCTCTCTGCCCACCCTTTGGGACGCCCTCCCTACGATCGCCGTCGTCGGCGGTCAGGTACATCCACATCTTCTTCTTCTTCTTCTTCTTCTTTAAACTTCAGATCCGTTGTACCAGATGCCATCTTTTGCTAGCCCCTACGTTTTCATCATAGTCTCTGTAAGTCCGTAGGTCTTATTAGCTCCAATTTCAACTTCACTTCTAGATCTGTATGATCCGCTATCAATCGCTTGCATCTGATTTGGTAAATTAACCATAAACTCTTATGTACCTAACCACGACCTTCGTTTTCTGTCTCCGGGTATCTGGACAAACTGCAAACACCCCTGGACCAAGGTTGTTTGCCTTTCATAGGTGAAGCTTAAAAACTGTGTTAGATTGTATACGAAAATTCAAATATCTTTCGTTTTAGGGATTGTAGACCTGGGAAATAGTTGCTATATAATCTTGTTATATTTATTCTTGCTTTATAATTTGTGTCCAATAATATATATTGATTGAATTGTTAACCTAGATAGTGGTTGACTCAACTTCCTAGTTATATTAGTAATAGTTGCTTCACTTTCTTGTCTTGAACTTTTCCAACTCTAATTATTTGATGCATCACTTGTTCATTTTTTAAGTTATCCTCTTTGCTAACTATTATTTTCTTTTCAACAAGACTTCTAGGCTTTTCTTGATCACATTTGTGTTTTTGAATTTTGGCCATAGGGATTGTTCCAACTTGAATTTAGTTATCCTTTAGTTCTGGCTTCCTTTCAATAGTTACCGCATCACTCATCTTTCCAACCCTAACCTGTGTAGCTCTCCTTTACACTTTGTTGGGTCTGTGTCATGTTGGAATTTTCCACCTCTGTAATAGATAATGGATTTATGGAGCCATTTAAAGTTGATAACTTATCATGGTTTGTTTTCCTTTTTGCTTTTCATGTTATCTAGAGCTCTGGAAAGTCATCAGTGTTGGAGAGTGTAGTTGGGAAGGATTTTTTGCCTCGTGGATCTGGTAATGAAAATGCTTAGTTGTTCCACACGTTTCTTGCGTGATTCTCACATTATCTTCACTTTGCAATCCCCATATAACTGCTATCAATCAGACTAATGAAATAAACATATGTATGCAGGGATTGTGACACGGCGTCCTCTTGTTCTACAACTTCATAGAATTGACGAGGGAAGAGAATATGCAGAGTTTGCTCACCAACCCAGAAAGAGGTTTACTGATTTTGGTATGACTAGAAAGAAATTTGTAAAGAAATTTGTTTAGTTTTTTGTTTGTGCAATCTTATTATAAAAAACAGGTTTTTAATACCTGACTTATCTAAGGTTCTTTTATTCTCCACCTCAATCATTTCATTAAGAAAAACCAAGGTTTAAAAGTACGGAATCAAGCCTTGAGGCGTTTTCCCTTCGCCTCAGTAGGCGTAAGCCTCGAGGCGAACCGAGGCGGAGTTTTAAAATAAATATAAAAATTATATATCTTGTAAAAAATGAAATACATACTAATTTCATAATCAGATATATCAAAAACATCAAAAAAAGCATATTAAAAAGACATGGAATGTTTGAAATTGACACAGAGAGTCTAAAACACCGAAAACAAACCAAAAACCCCTTGAGGCGCACCTGAGGTGCAGCCTTTCTTAGCGCCTCAGCCCCATGAGCAGCACGTAGCAAATAAGCCCCTGAGGCGCCGCCTCAAACACATTTTATGGGCGCCTCGCCTCAAACACGTTTTATGGGCGCCTCGCCTCGATGCGCGCCTCGAGGCGCACGCCTCAGCCGATTTTTAAAACAATGAGAAAAACCGACAACGTATCATTCACTTGATAACTATATTAAGTGGATTTTCATTTATTCAGATGACAGATCCATTGTTTTCTTTGTGCAGCTGCTGTTAGGAAAGAGATTTCGGATGAGACTGATCGTGAGACAGGTCGAACTAAACAGATTTCATCGGTCCCTATATATCTCAGCATCTATTCTCCTAATGGTGAGATAGCTTGCTGGTTTGTTACTTTTTATTGTGTTTGTTTATCTGTCATCCCTTTTGTGTATTATCCCTTTTTTGTGTATTATTTTTCCGGTAAAATTAGTGGTATATTGAATGGTAAATCTACGACAAAGAATGCTACTTTGTTTTTATCAATAGTGCATGAATGATTATCAGATTTTATTAACCACCGGTCATGTTGACATTTTAAACTTATCATTCCTGATACTTGGACTAATATTAGTAAATACTATGTACCTCTTTAAATTAGAAGCTTAAGTGTTGACTTGTTCTTGTATTTGGTTTGCTATACGATGGGATCACTCAGGAATACTTAAAACCAAATTTGAACTTGTTAACTCTTTTTATGACATAAAAAGCTATGAGTAAAAAGCGCACCTAGGTTCAAGGCGACCTTAGGCGAGGGCGGTGCAATGGTTGTACCAAGAGCGACTGAACTAGCGCAACTAGGAGCGACTTTAGTTGACTATAAGTATGAACATGAACAAAATTGGAGCTTACCGAAAAAATCAATGTTTACACGTCACGACTAAGGGTGATGTAATCAATCAAATCGGAACTTACAAAATTAAAAGCTAGAAATTGTGGGGCTAAAGACTAAAATAGAGACGAGAAGGAGCTAAAAAGGGTGCAATGGGGATGGAGATAAGATGTGGTGTGCAATTTGAGCCGTGGATGTGAGATTAGATGAAAGCTTGTCAGCGGTTAATTGAAATCTTTATTATTATAATTATTATTTTACCAAAATATATTTTTTATCTTTAAAGTTATAGTTTCTACTAATGTTGCCTTCTACTTCTATGGTTCTCATCTTTCATTCGTGCGTATCTTAGTTGCATTGATTTTGGTCCAAAATTTATAAGCACACTACACATGTTAGTGTTTTAGCTGTCAAATGTTTATATGTGTTTTGTATATTAATGTGTTATGCACCCTTCCGGTTTATGGAAGGAAAAGGGGCTACATCTTTGTGATTGGAAGGTGTAATATGTTTGAGTCATGAAAACAAGCTACTTTTTAAATAAATGGAAGATTATATGTTTGAGTCATTGAGGGTGGGTGTTGGAGCAACCGCTAAGGTTGCTGCTTTGTGATCAGGAGGTTATTGGTTCAAGCCGTAGGAAAGATTTTCCTGCACAAAGTGTAGGGTAAGGTTGCGTATATTAGATCCTCAAGCTATTTGAGCCCTCCTTGGACTCTACGCAAAGCGTTCAAAAGAAAATTTATATATTTGTAATACCGAGGAGCCGACCATACATCTAATCCATGTGTGTTGATATGCTTGGGATAATAAATTTATTCTCATGGGTTCATACACCACTATTGTATACTTTCTTTATATGATAATAAGTTCATAGTAGGCTTGCAAAATGTTACACTCCTAGATTAGTGTTGGATTCAATATTTAGTTTCCTTTTCTATCCATGTTCATTTACATGCGACTTTTTTGCTTTGGTTCCAAAAACTCACATGCTAATTGCATTATGTATGATGTTGACAGTCGTGAATTTGACCTTGATCGATCTTCCTGGTCTGACAAAAGTAGCTGTTGGTGAGTTTAGCATCATATCTTCTATTTTTGTTGCAATATTAGATAAGTTGTGGTTTCAATAGCCTTTCTTACTTTACTCCTGTATGTTCTTTGTAGAGGGCCAATCAGAGAGCATTGTGCAGGACATCGAAAACATGGTGCGGTCTTACATTGAGAAGGTATATTTTACTTACCTTTTAAGTGTTGGTATCTGCACTTTTAAAGATATATTTTCCTACAATTTTTTTGCTCATTTTTCTGGGGACATGTTAAAACAACTCTCTTTGTCTATAGGAAACCATGGTAAAAATCCTTGGCATGTGCCCTACTGCTTTCACTCTTACTTATCTGAATAAGTTATCAACCTTTTAGCCTGCATTTTAATGCAGGAAATATTTGAAATTAAATCATTTGGTTGCTATGCAAGTATGCAACATAAAAAGGAACTTCTCTCATTGCATTAATACTTCATTAAAAATAGTAGCATGTCTTGTTCAACTAAATATTTAAAGTTGTGGTTTTTGGGATCATCACATTTTGATAATTATATATATCCTTGTTTTGCAGCCTAACTGCATTATTCTGGCAGTTTCTCCTGCCAACCAAGATCTGGCTACGTCAGATGCTATCAAAATCGCTCGTGAGGTGGATCCACAAGGTTTGTAAAAAGTTATTGTCATGATATAACCTTCAAGTTGTAGTTTGGAGTTTGCGATTTTTGTCTTTTTTATTTTGATGAATTCATTTGTTTGAGTAATTTGATGCAATAACATAGCGATGATTGAACAAATAGTTGGCTTTCGAGATGCACACTTTTATTATGTGTTGTGGTTTTTTTTGTAAGAGCAAGACAACTGAAAAAGAGCTAACATTGAGAGATGTATTTGTGACATATTCAACAATTGCACTGGGAGACAATTAGACTTAGGAATTTTTGTGGCTCTGTATTTTTTTATAAGTCTAGTTCTCTGGAAATTGACATTGCCAATTTGCCATTGAATCACAATAATTAGTATACAAAGATGTAGATATTTGTAGTCTATTTGATGTTGGGGGAAAAGAAAAAAAGGAGGTGGGGGGAAGGGTAGAAACCTTGGAATTATCTGGTGGTGACATGATACTCATATGTAGCGGAGCATGCTGAACATTGCATGGAAGATTTGTTATCCTGAAAATGTGCAACCTAAGAGTGCTTTAAATAGAGTGAAGTTGGATTATTGCAACATCTTTTACCTTTTTTTTCAAATTAAGGACACATAAGTTGGGACAATTAGAAAAACCTTATTAGTTTTATGGAAACTTTTGCATCTCATTATTAACATGGAATAATGGAAAATAATGGTTGGCTGTGGTATGGTGTTTTTCACATTTATTCAGTTTTACTCATGCTGATTCTATAAGCAATGTTGAAGTTGCCACCTGCTTATATACGTGTGTATAGGCACACATCCAATACAAAGCCTAGGTGCACACCCAATAGAAAGCTAATTTTAAGGAGAAATCACGGGAACTCCATAAGCACTTGTACGTAGTGCTGACTAGATATAGTGAGAGGAGGAAAGTAAGGTGGTTATGCGGTTACATAACCATCTTATGTGCTGTAGTTAAAGTAACAGGTGCTTGTATATATATATGGTTTTCATAGTTCTCTATTTAAAATTGGTTTGTATTGAACGCCCTCTCTTTCCCCCGTCTCCCATCATCTCTCTATGTGTGTGTGTGTATAGAGGGGCATTCATTTCAGAACTTAGAATTCGTTGAGACTGCGAGAACCACGTAATGCACATGTACCTTTTGCTTTAAGTGTGATACATATGGCAGTTACATGTCCGCTCACCCTATCACATCATTAAACCATTAATGCACTACGTACAAGTGCTTTATGTGGTAATCTCAGTTCTCAACATCAAGTTGGTTCTGAAAAGAACGTGTTCTTATATCTATATGTACGTATGTATGTATTTATTTATATAGCTATTATCTTTTGTACATACATCAGTTTGCCAGACAGTCAAGTTAAACATGGTTTTTTTATTGTCATCCATGCCAGTTCCACGATAAATGTTCATTTCACTTTTCTTAAAGTTTAATTGTTAATATAAATGTACAGGGGAGCGGACTTTTGGTGTTTTGACGAAGATTGATCTTATGGACAAGGGCACTGATGCAGTTGATGTAAGCTGCTTTTGTAATTTTACTTTGTCATAATTGTGCTTTAAACGATGATAAAGCAGCGTTGCACTTCTTATATTCTGTTTTTAATCTAGTTGTAAATATGTATTCATTCCAGCTGACAAAAAATAACTTTGTCCATCTTATCATAAATGGCAAAATTTTGACTTTGAATGGCCAGCTCACTACTTATTAACTTCAAAGTTGTGAATTGAATTATCTTCTGTAAAATTGGTGTGGGTATGCTAAGTATCTTAAATAGGGAAAGTTAGTACATTAAATGCTATAGCATTCAGACTTCAGAGTTGTAAAATTTAGGGTTTAATAAGTTTTGGGTTTCTTTTATTTGTAATTAATCAGGATGGACTCTGTACATGCAGATTTTGGAAGGAAAATCTTATAAGCTGAAGTTTCCATGGATTGGTGTAGTGAACCGTTCTCAAGCGGATATCAATAAAAGTGTTGATATGATTGCTGCTCGGAGGAGGGAGAAGGAGTACTTCGCTAATACTCCAGAGTACAGGCATCTTGCTAGCAAAATGGGCTCTGAGCATCTAGGGAAAGTGCTTTCCAAGGTAAAACCCCCTAATCATCTTTAAAATCAAGGTTTACAAGGATTATGTACTTTGCTGCAGTTCTGTGCCTAGGTTGGCTTATGTTGTGTTGTCTTTCTCTATTTTGTGCCCAATTATAGGACTTTTTTTAAGGATATCTAATCTGCTGTGCTACTTTAATATTTGTTTCAGCATTGGAAACAGTCATTAAGTCACGAATTCCAGGTCTTCAATCCCTCATCAACAAAACAATTATTGAACTTGAAACAGAATTAAGCCGTTTGGGGAAGCCCATTGCTACTGATGCTGGAGTAAGCTTGTCCTGAATTTGCCTTTTTTTTTTTTTTTTGCATTTATGAATCTGAAATATCATTCAGATGATGCTTAACTATGATTTTAGTCTGAATGCTTTTTTATTTTCTTCAGTGTGATGTGGGCTATTTGCTATATATTTAGCTTCCAGAATCCATGTGCATCATGCTAACTTCATTGCATTCTTCTCTTTTGTTTCTGTATTGCAGGGAAAATTGTATATGATAATGGAAATATGCCGTGCTTTTGATCAAACATTCAAAGAACATCTTGATGGCATGTATGTATCAGAAGGAGCTTCATGTTTTTGCTTGCCTATTTTTAATTATTGTGATATTTATGTAACCCTTGACCTTATACTTTACAGACGACCTGGTGGTGACAAAGTTTACAGCATATTTGATAATCAACTTCCTGCTGCTTTGAAACGATTACAATTTGATAAACAACTTTCTATGGAAAATGTGAGAAAACTGATTACGGAAGCCGATGGATATCAGCCTCATTTAATAGCCCCTGAACAGGGATATCGCCGTCTTATTGAATCTACCTTAATTACTATCAAAGGTCCTGCAGAGGCTGCTGTTGATGCGGTAAGCATCCAAGTTTTAATAAAATTTCTACCTTGTCTCTTTTACTATTCATTTGTATATTGTTATAAATGATTTACACCAAAAGCTGTCACTATTATCAGAAACTTTCATATAATCATTAAGAACTTAAAGGTTTGGTCGAGATTGTAACCTTGTCTAGATCATGACAGCAACTCAGTCGGCTATAAGTTGATGCATTATTTTAGCATTCTATAATCATATAAAATGTTATCTTGTTCTTGAAATAGAAGTCTTAAAATTTGTCATAGCACATTTGATCTAATCCTCTTTCTTATTGGCTTCAGGTGCATGGTGTACTGAAGGACCTGGTACACAAGTCGATTAATGAGACGTCGGTTAGTCTCAGGACACTTATCTTTATGTAAACTATTAATTCTCCTGTGTTCTACTGAATAGTGAACATGGATATCTTTTCATTTTGAAATCATAAATCAATGTTTTCGATATGTGAGACATTATTACCTGCACATATCATTGTAATCCTAGCTGAAATGGAACTGTGTTGCTATTGTCACCTTTACTTCACTTTATTATCATTATTTTGTTTTATTCTTCTCTTCAGTTCTTATTAATCGTGGTGTGACTGAACTGTGAGCATGTTTCTTAGAGTTACAACCTTTTTTTGCATTCAGTCCCAATGTAGAATTGGTAAACACTTTCTTCAATCAAATTTTGTGATGAGTGTCATGTGGGAAACACGTGTCAGCTTTAAAAATGTTTGTTTTTATTCAAGTACTCTAAAATTACCCCATATAGTAACATTTCTTTTCCCACTGTCTAACCTGCTCCACACTTGTTCATGGGTGCTGGAAAACTTTCAGACCTGCTTCATTGGGTCAAAAGAGATGGTGCTTTTGACTCGATGGAAGTTATAAATATCACACATTCACACACACCATTTGTGTCTAGTTCTATCTTCATTTCACTACTCTGTTTATAATCCAAATGTTAACAAAGGTTGGTTTTGTCTTGTATATCTAGGAATTGAAGCAATACCCATCCTTAAGAGCAGAAGTTATGAATGCAGCTAGTGAGTCATTAGATAAGATGAAAAACGAGAGCAAGAGAGCTACTATACAACTAGTTGATATGGAATGCAGTTACCTGACAGTTGATTTCTTCCGAAAGCTTCCACAAGATATTGAAAAGGGGGGGAATCCAACACATTCTATTTTCGATCGGTATAATGATTCGTATCTTCGTCGAATTGGTAAGTCAACTTATGATACCACATCTTGCCTCCAATGCATTATTTGATTTCCTTAATTTTGTCTGTTAATGCAGGATCGAATGTGTTGTCTTATATTCATATGGTTGTTGGGACTCTAAGACATTCCATTCCGAAGTCTATTGTGTATTGTCAAGTGCGTGAGGCTAAACGCAGCCTTCTTGACCATTTCTTCACTGAGTTGGGTGCAAAGGAGGTGGGTATCTCTTATTTGCACAATTGGATTCATTAGAGGATATGATAGTCTCATGCGTGTATCAAGTTCCAAATTTGTTTATGCATCGTTAGTAAGTTACCTAGGAGCATTTAAATGATACTTTGTAAATAGGCCTAATATTTCTTAGCTTGATAAAACTATTTTTAGTGTTGTTCAAAACCTTAGAAATTGAATTGAGATACTTACGTACATCATACATGATACATGCATACATATATATTCCAAATTTGTTTATTTGTTATTTTTGCATGTTTTGGTAACATCTTAAAAGTTACGTATGAGCATTTAAATAATACTTGTTAAATAGGCCTAATATTTCTTAGTTTACTATCTATGGTGGCATTACTTGCATGTGATATAAGTTTTTTTTAATGTTCAAACTTCAAACTTTAGAAACTGAATTGAGATACATACATACATGCATACATTTATGGTTGATTTTGTTTATTTGTTTTTTCATATTTGGTAAATTTCTCAAAAGTTACCTAGGAGCATATAATACTTGTTAAATTGGCCTTATTATTCTTAGTTTATTATCTATATGGTGGCATTACTTACATGGGATAAAAGTATTTTTTAATGTTGTTTAAAATCTTAGAAACTGAATTGAGATACATACATACATACATGCATACCTAGTAAACACTTGAGATACATTCGTCTTTGGTAAACTGAATTGGGTATTAAAAGGACAAAATACATATTGCATTTTGTTTGAAGAAATACTCGGTTTTGTTTAGTCATTTGTGAATGAAGTTGGTTTGTTGATAGGGTAAACAATTGGCTAAATTGCTGGATGAGGATCCTGCAATAATGCAGAGGCGAATGGACTTGGCCAAACGACTGGAGTTGTATAAATCTGCGCAAACGGAGGTTGATGCAGTTGCATGGGCTAAGTAGAATGAAAATTGAACCTTCTATCTGTCTATCCATATGATCTATCAGTTGCATCATTTGTTGGGGTCTTTTGTATCAGTAGAAACCAAATTTTTTATATCATGTTAATAGTATCATGTGATCCAGACGCTTCACCTCTACTTCATGTTTCTTGGAATATATGTTTTGATATGTTTGTATTCTCATTCTTATATTACAGACTTTCATTACTTTCTGGAGCAACCTAATTTTTGTGCTATATCTAAATTGCAGACTCCCATTTTTTATTCAATGGGTTTCATAATTAAAGATTGCTTATTAGAGAAGGTTAAGTGTGTATCGAAACACATCGTATACATTTTTAATTTAGGTTGGTTATGTTAAAAAGTGGGACAGCATGAGAAAATTGTAAAATGTGTAAATGCGTGAATTATTTTAAGAGCAGTCATAATGTGATGGAACACCTCCATCAAATAACAATCAATTCAACTCTTGAAGGAGCGTTAAGGGAGTGATTGTGAATATTTCAACATACATAACAGGTTGACGATGAGTCTTTCTAAACACCAATCCATATAATTGCTTATATTAAATTAAAGAAAATGAGTGAAAAAAACCAAAACCATTTTTTTTGGTTTAGTGGGAAGGTGAGTGAGTGATGTCTACTTAGGATGAAGTGGCGCTGAAGTAAACCTCATGCCTAAGCCTTTAAAAATCAATTCAAGTAATGACAAGACATCAAAGTTAAACTAGACACTGAACATTAGAAAGGCATACGACTCAAATCAACATCAACAAAATAAAAAAAAAACCACAAAAGATCTGTTATAAAGTTAGGATTGAGAGACAACACCTACCTTGTTTCCTTCTTGAACTTCCATTCAAAGTCTTTCGTTATCAGAACTGAAATTCTGACTGATGAAATTACCACTTCACTTCCTTTTTTGATTGTAAGTCATTAAATTGATAAAACTTTAAGATTTAAAACTGGCCCCTAGTTCTCTACCGAAAATCCAACATACCATTTCATACCCCAACACAAGAAAACAGAAAACTGAAACTGTTAACAAAGGGAGTGCATGTCATTACCAAATTCCAAACAGACACAAAATAATATTACCTGAAAACGACCCGTAACTTACATATGACATTAAGAAAGGAAAACAGTGACCCATCACTACTCAGCTTTGCAACATGTGTAAATAAATTGTGTTTGTAATTGCATGTTCTCGGTTACAAAGGAGTAGCCTTTTTGCTCCAAGTCTCTTGTTATAAGCCTTTGATATTTTCATTAGTATACACATACACCAACATAACATCTAATTTACCAGCGTTCTCTTGGCCTTCCATCTGGGAGCACCAGAGCAGGAGCCTTTTCTTCATCCTCTTTGCTTTGTCCCTTCACATTTTCATCATCTTCATCAAAATCAGGAGGCATGTCATCGTCCTCGTCGTCATCATCATCACCCATCTCATTGTCAACTAGATCATCCAAATCTGACCAATCCTCTTCTTCCTCCTCTTGATCATCCGAGTCTGTTTTCACCACACGCCCTCTAAATCGAGGAACAGCTACCAGCGCACGAAGCTTCTCCTTAATCAACAACAGCCGATTCTTGTCAACCAATTGCGAGTCACGATACGCGTCTCTAAGGAAAACAGAGTCGCGGTCTCCTTTTAGGGATACATAGAACATATCAGGGTGCCTTATAAGCATCCCTCTGAGCTGCTGAGAGAATCTAAACTCCTCACGGAAATGGGTAAGGTGATCAACCAATGTCCTCTTCTCAACCGTGAGACTTAAAATCTCGTGCACAACGGCACAGGCATGCTTTTCTTTTTCTGCAGAGCCAGGCTTGAGTGCTGAGAAATCGGAGTAAGGTGAAATATAAGGCATGTCTCTGAACTGAGAAATGCGCCTCATCTCACCTTTTGAAAGCTGAAGGCCCTTGGGTAGCCTCACTCTGTTGAACTTTGGTGGTCTATCAATGATCAGATCTCTCTTTTCTGCGTGTGGATCTTCTTCAAGCTCAAGCTCAGCAAAGGACACCGCCAGTTGAGGATCCCAGTGAGTCAATTCCAGAGCAGGGCCCCTTTCGGTTCTTACAACCCTGAAATACTGCGGGTAGCGTTGGCAGATTGTATCACGAAACTCCGAAGGAAGGCCAAGATCATTCTTCAAGTGAGCGATCTTTTCAACAAGAATGCGCTTGTCTAAGGACATCATGAGCAGCTTTCTTAACTTAACAACCAGCAGATCCTCCATTTCATTTCTAACCTTCATCTCTTCGAGGTACAAGGCTTCAGCCTCGGGGGTTAACCTGAAGCTAAGGGAGTAAACCCCTTCCTCTCAATCTGGAAGACCCCAGGGAACTTGCCAAGGAGGGCGATAAAGCGTCTTCGCTTCTGAAGGCCCAAGGCTCTCCTAAACCTACCGAGGTCGCGAAGCTGCATAACTCTGTGAGGCTGAGCCAGGAGGATCTTCCTGATCTTGAGGACGAGCTTGAGCTTCTTGTCCCTTTGGATGACGTTGTCGAAAGGAAGCTCTTTCCGCCTCTTCACCAGAGCTTGAACAGGAGAAGGGATCCGGAGGACATGGGGTGTGGTTTGGGTCCCGAGGTGCAGATTCAAAGAGCGGCCCCAAAAGCTTGTGCTTGCAGTAGGTAATTGAAAGGAGGGAGATGGTTTAGGTTTGATGGTGGTGGATGTAATGAAGAAAGGTAACGTGGTGAGAGAGGAGGAAGCCATCCCTTCCCTGAACCTAAAATCCGATACCATACATACAAACAAACCTTATCACCGTGGTATGCGATTGATTCCAGACCAGAGCAGGGTTTATGGTATACAAGAAGAAGAAGAAGAAGAAGAAGAGAAGAAGCAGAAGAAGAAGAAAAGAAGAAGAAGAAGAAGAAGAAAAAGAAGAAGAAGAGAAGAAGAAGAAGAAGAAGAAGAGAAGAAGAAGAAGCAGAAGAAGAAGAAGAAGAAGCAGCAGCAGCAGCAGATGATTTGGGGTTTATGTGGCGTTATCCTCGCTTGATTTTTGTGTTGGGTTGGGTTTTCATGTTGTGCAAACCACAACACCTTCTTCTATTATACAATCTACCATATCAGGCCCTTCTAAAACAAAATAACATCTATTCTATACTCTATATATATATATAAT